>JAUZNJ010039886.1:0-34733 GCA_034780135.1 Jordanella pulchra | reverse complement strand
TCTGTGTGCAATGAATAAATATAATGTACAAGTTACACCTTTTGAATGCAATTACTGAAATAAATCAAGTTTTTCATGGTATTCTAATTTTATGACCAGCACCTGTAGGTTATATGAAATACATCCTCTAACTGCATCACTGTGATTTCAGGTCCTTCACAACAGAACTCACCTGGGAGGAGAACTTAATCAGAACCATGTACTGGTTCGGAGTGGAGTCCCGTATGATCTTCATGTGCTCCATAACGTCGTTAAACGGCGCCATTAGCTTCATGAGGTCATGGCTGGTCATGGTGGCCGGGACAGTGAGGATGCACACCATGGCGCTCCGCCTTACATCTTCAGTCAGGGATGTCATTTTACTGCAGAACGATTAAAAAAAGAAGAGACATTTTAAATTCACAAAGGGTTCACTTTTCACAGCATAGGGTTCATTAGTTGCCTGCTTACAGCAGATTATGACAGATCACAATTCATTAAAGCAAAGACTCAAATACCCAGAGTTCTGTGTGATTCTGGCCCATTTTAAAAACATTAAATATAAAATACCTATAACTAATGAAGAGAAAAGGGTTGGGGAGGAAGAAGGAAGAACACAAGGCAGGGGGGGAAGGACACAAGAAGAGAAGGATAGAAGGAACAATGAAAGGAAACAAAGAGCGTTTACAAAAGAGTGAAATATAATACGATACAAAAATACAGAAGAAAAGAAAGGAAGATGTTTAGGGGTTGATATCCTGCAGAGAAGCATTTTCCCACAGTTTAACCATGTCTGAGTTTGCGGCTGTTCGTCTAATCTTTCACAGCCATTCTATCAAACACTGGAGACAGAAGGCAGATGCCCTCCTCAGCCCCTCTAATGGCTCCACAGTATGGATGGTCAGTTGTATCTGTTTTATCAGGACTTCATTCATTAATTGAAGCTCAGCTTATATATAAAAAAACATTTATAATTTTCTCGTTTGCCCTCAAAGTGGCACAACAAACTTTTCTCATCTCATCACATGTTGGTGGAAGAAACGCAGACTCCTCACATGGAGCACGGTGATGTGTTAACACAAGTCTAATAGAGGATAGAAACTCTGTCTACAAAGTTAAATACTACAAGTACTAGAATATAAAATCATTTTTTTTGCTGGCAGGTTTTGGCATTTTAGTTAATGTAGGTATTTATAAACTGTTTTGCAACAGCTCAGTAAAAAAAAAAAAGAGTAATAATGATCTGAACTCGCTCTTTTCTTTGTACACAACAATCCATTCTGCTGGCGGGTTGAAACCTGTGGAGTTCAACCCCTTATATTCATATTTTCATATGCTGACAGCTCTGAAAAAGCGATCACAGCTTGCATGTAGTGTGGATTTGATTCGATTTATATTACGCAGTCTCTGGATTAACTTTTCTGATTCGTTAATTCTCCCCGTCAAGCTGCAAAAAAGTTCAGATTTCTAAACTCCAGTATCGAACGCTCTGATGCTCCGACACGCTGCAGGACCTCTCGACGCTGCTTGAATTTGTCCATCGTAGACTTTGCATGTTAATCAGATGCTTTAAAGCCCAAAGCGTGTTCGGCGTGAACGCACCATGAGACTGAGACTACAGTACATCCAAGACCCACTGTGGGCTGAAAGAAATCTGATTTAAACCAAACATTTCAGCCTGTGATCCAAAAAATAACAACAGACTAGTGAGGAAGGGAGGGAGGACGGATGGATGGACACACAGATTGATAAAAAATTATAATCTGAGTTTTATTTTTTATTATCTAATGGGAAGCTTAATTATTTATCAATGCATGTTATAAAATTTTTGCATATTTACTATTTAAATCCTGGTTTATATAAATAAATGCATTGAAACAAAAAATAATTATGCAGTTTATAATTCTAAATTTATTTTCCATAATTTAAAGGGAAATAAAATTACTTAACTACACTTTATAAAATTCTAATTATAATTTCATGACATATTTTACATTTGATGTATGCTTCAAACAAATTAATAAATCCATTGTTGATTAAAATGTAATCATTTAATTTACAATTGAAATGATTTTCAAACATTTAATGGGATATTTAAATATTTAACTGTTTATAAATTCCTGGCATATTTAATATTTGAATCATGTTTCAGATAATATCCACTTATTTGATGGTAAATTTAGATATTTCAAGTTTTGCTTCAGAGATGATATCACAATAACTGTGAAAACCATCTTTAGATCGACACTTTGGGAACCCCCGATTTAGACAATAAGAGAAGAAATAAGTTTGAGAATAGAAATACTTTTCTAGACTAGTTTCTTTTCATAGTTATACAGACCTGTAAAGTATAGAAATCAACTTCCAGACCTTTCCAGGGTCTTTTGAAACCCTGTTTTTCTTGCTTTGTCTAAACACAATCTTCAGGACTTACTTGGTCTTGTAGAGGTGCATGATGCCATGGACGATCTCCACAGACGGGTTCCCACTGAAGAAGGAGATCTGTTCAGGAAGCTGCTTGGAGGGCGAGTCTGGAGCAGTCTGTTGGCTGGCGCTGGCTTCCTGGGAAACCTCAGCTCCCCTCTGTGCATCCTGAGGAGCGCTGCTTCCTACCTCACCTCCTGCTTCACCAGAAAGGGAAATAAATTCAGCAAAGTGAAATGCATTACGATTAAATGAATTGGTACAAGCCTGATGAGCAAACCATGAATGGCAGAAAACTCTGGATCAGGATCGCTGTGGAAATAGATCCATGATCCTGTGATGTCCCAGAAAAGAACTATTACTTTTTAGAAGCTCCACTACCAAGCAGAAAGTTCAAATGTTTTGTCAACATTTAAATAACTGGAAACACACTGAAAGTGGAAATCAGTTTAATTATAAAGGTTGAATTAAAAAGAATAAACAAGCTACTGTTCGCCTCACGCTTCAGGAAGTTGTTTAGCATAGCATAGTTTCCCAAACATTTCAGCCTGCAACACAAAAAAATACATGGAATTACTTCAATTTATTTCTATTTATATAAAGATAACTTGCATCAAAGCAAATGACTTAAAAAAAATTCAACAAGCTAATAAAGAAGGTCGACTCTGTTCTAGGAGCTCCTCTGAAAACTCTGAAGAAAATTTCACAAATGAGAATTATTCATAGAGTGAGATCCTTCCAGCCTACAGCATCACCTTTGGAATAAATAAAGTATTTTTGAATTGAATTTTATTTACCTTCTAACATAAATAAGAAGACTGGGAAGGTTTGAACTAAATCTTATGGATCTGATGCATCTATCAAACATAACTCAAGCCCTTTACCAAAAGGTGTGTGGTTTCCTCTAATGCTGCTGGAATATTCCTCCAAGGAATAAACTAGTTTTTTCCAGCACCTCTCAGATTAACATCCAGGCCATTTGGAGAGAAAATTAACACCTCATACATGCCGTTTGCACTTTTGATTATAAAGTGAGCGATGGGAAACCAAAGTCAAAGCTCTGCTGAGAATTTTGGGCTGATTTAGAACTTTGCCTAAACCCGCCTTTGTAATTTTTCATTCTATTCAACCAGGAAAATCCCATTGAGATTACTGATCTTTTTTTCAAGACAGTCCTGGCCAGGAGATCGGCACTTATCACAACAATTCAACACATTACAGACAGTAAGGCTATTCAAAAATATTTCCAAATCATGGATTTCATTTCCAAACCTTTAATTTCAGTTTCAACTGGCCTATTGGAACCAGTTCCAACTTCAATTCTTAAGTGTTTTTGTCAATTGTTCCTTGCAGTGGGGGCCGAATACTGGAATGTCACCATACCAACTTCTGTGCAAACATTCAGCTTCCTCTGAAAGCTGTAGTGAGTCTTGCAGGCATAAAGAACACAGTCTAGTCGCTTTTGGTTGAATATATTCACACAAATAAGAGGGAAGCAAAGGTGTTTATAAATGAATGAACCAAGGATTGGCAAGTGCTGGCCAGCCCATGCGTGTTAAGCTCATAGTGGTGTATGCGAGGCTTATGGTTTGTGGTAAACAGAGTCCAGTATCTTCAATACTTGAGTTGGGGCATCCATATCTATCACTCTGTTTCTGTGATGTTACTGAATATTTAATGTGAGAATAGATTCTATAGATAATTCTGTGAATAACTCTGGTTTGAGGAGAAATTAGATAACCCTTCTGAAGTATGAAAGCTTACCTGAGCTGGGTTCATAGGTTTCTATAACCATGTCCCCCATGGCTCTGCTGCCCATGTGTTGGTGCAGGATGGCTGTTTTCTCCAGCTCACTCTTCCCATTTAATGCATGTTTGGCTAAACCGAGACTTTTATCCTGCAGCTCCTCCCCAGACATGCCTTCAACTAGAAACCACAGCAGATGTGAGGTGAATCAAAATAAATCATCGTTACAGAAACAAAACACAGGCTAGCAGCAGACAGAGACGATTTAACTGTCACTGCGGGTTAGCCTTTAGCTCTTCCCCCAAACTTCCAAAATGTACGCTTGGAAATATTTACTCACCAGCAGAGTATTGAAACCCTTGTGGAAATGGGGACTGGTCGGCTATTTCCAGACGGATGACGACCAATGAAACACTCATGTGTTAAGAGGGAAGAAAGCACTTTTAAGAAAACATAAACAAACAGCTGACAGCTGAGCTAGCAACACAACGCTAGCTGGATAACTAGCTGTTCGGTTGGCTTCCCAGAAAACCCCCCAAAGAACTACCAGCTTATAGCAAAGAAATATGTGGACTGTGTTTTTTAGTTTAACAAAAGAAAAGTTTAACTACCATTTCTTTACTCTGTCTACATTTAAATTTAATCGTTGCATTAGTGTTATGATGTCCAACTATCTAAACTTTAGCTAGCTGATACGATGCTAGATAAAGCCGGTTCTTCCTCTGCATCCCTCAAGACTGAGTGAGTATTTGGAGCCCCCTACTGGAACAGAAAGGTCATTCAATTAAAACTCAAACATCACTTGCTTATATGCATTAGAGAAAAAAAAATAAACCTGGTGTTTAAACAATTATCAAATAGGAAAATATATCCAAGATCTGTCTGACAATCTAAATATTTTATATTCAAACTTTATGCAACAAAATGAAAGCGATATAAAAAAATAAAGAAAAAAACAAAGTTTATTAAAAAAATAAATAATTCATGCCAAAGAGGCTCTACTCTGTATACAATTACTGGATTAGTGTTAAAATCTGACAATATAAAACCTTTAACAATTGACATTTTAAAACATAAGAAGTAACGAGTTACTTTCGCTTAGCAGTAACTGAGAAACTAACTCAGATACCTTTTGGAGAAGAAACTAGTTACTATAACAAATTACTTTTTTATGTAATGTTGGCAACTGTGGGTATCAGTATACATAAATATTAATACTATGCAAACAATTGTTGATAAAAATATACTGGACATTTTTTTAGGAAAGGCAGGCAGGAAATGACGATAAGAAGGGTGTATCAATACAGGTGTTTATTTATTGATAAATGACTTAGGACAATCTGGTTTGTCTTTATTTGGAAAATACAGATGTTATGCTTGTTCATTTTCCTATCAACACAGTGTAGATTGACCCTGAGGTTCTGGTGCCTATCTACTTTTGGGAACATCCTCTGTACACACTGGTCCCTGCCTGGTCAGCCCTATAAAAAAATCTGACTATGTAAGAAAAGGAGCCTCTAATTTTTGGATTACAGTTTAAGGCACAAGTCAACTGTAAAGCTAAATATATTTTTTAGAAAACTGCCGTTTTGACAGTTATTAGAAGTGCTGTCCTTTTTAATTTGTTCCATTTGTTGATCTCTTGTTTGTTCACTGCTTATCACAGTAATCATAACCCCACAATCACAAATATATACAGACTTAAAATCAGTTTCTTTAGGACACCGGTTCCATAAAGGAGTGGGGTTTACATCACAAAACATATCTTAGTAACCATATTTAATCATATCCTTCAAAATTTTCAATTCACCAATGAAAATGAATGGAAGAAAAATAGTAAAAATGAAAATTCTGACAATTGATGCCATTTTAGTTTTTAAATTATCATTGATTCTAATTTATAATTTAGAAAATAAATCTAAATTCTGATCATGATAAATATAAACAATAAACTCTGGTTAAGATCAAGGCAAACTGGGAAGCTGAACTGAGTATTGGGTGATGAATGGTGGTGCGATGCATCAAGTATAATACATACATCCTTCACTTAAAGATTTAGCTTCTTCCTGTTCAAAGTGCTTCACTGGATCCATCTTAGCAACGTTTGATTGTTAAAGATGTAACCTAATCTAGCAGGTTCTAGTAAAAGATGCGCTCAGGCACCAGCAGACCCGACTCATGAAAGTAAAAAAGGGCAGCATGTCAGAATTATTAGATTTTAAACCAATTATGAGATGTAAAGTCATAATTTCAACTTTTGAGATTCATAGCATCTTATGATTTTAATTCTTGAAATTATGAATTGTAATCTCATAATGTTGACTTTTTATCACATTTTTATGACTTAAAATCTTATCATTAAGAAATACCATGTGATTTCTTATTTTTATTTTCAAATGGCAGAAACAGGCGTCCATAACTTTTAATTTCTGTAGTGTGTCTTGAGACACACTACAGAAATTAAAACGATAATGTGCAAGTGCCATTTTCACCAGTTCAAATGAAATATGAATAAATGGCAGATAGTTCAGGTGATTTTTAAAGTGATAATTTCAACCAACTCGTATGACTTTGAGTCATAAAATAAGAAGTCTTAATTATGAGATTTAGTCACGATTATAAGTTTTAAATCATATTGTGAGATACTCAAAAGTAAGAGATAGAATCTTGACTTTTTTTGACAAATTATCTCATAACGACTTTGAATCTCGGTATTATGGCGTTAATCTCAAAATGATTACTTTTAATCTTATAATTATCACATACCATGCATATTTTCATCTTCTTTAAAGTGGTAGAAATGGGCTTCCACAGATTTAAGACGTCAAAGCATCACTTATAACCCAACTAGGCTACTTTCTCTGTTGATGCTCTTTGTCATATTATGACATGCATGGTTAATACATTTTCTAGAAATATTTACTTAACCAATAGTTGGGACTACGGCACCATTGTGTGGATCAGAAGGAGAAAAGTTTAATAAACTGAAGTTTGTGGTTGAGTCCAATGAGCTCCTTTAGGTCAGTAGTGAAGAGGTGACGCAATTTCTCACATTTACCCTTTTTATTAAAAAAAGAAAAAAAAAAAAAAAAGCATCGACATTCCAGTGTTTGTTTTCCATTTTCTAACAAAAAGGAGTGATAAGACGCACTCTAGATTGTCAACCCTTGTTGTAAGCACACCTAAGATCACCGAGATCTTCTGCAGCCGCAAAGCCAATCGCACAAAAAAAAAAGAAAAAAAAAAAAAAAAAGGGCTTGACTTTTACTGTTTTTTAAAAAAAAAAAAAAAAAAAAGTATTAATTATTGGACATGGAAAAGATGACGGGATGAGTTAGAGGAAGGAGGTAGGGGGCGCCGTTTACTATAGGGTCATACTTCTAAGCCAAATTCCCTCAAAAAGAGTCAAAGAAAACCCAACGGGGGGGTTGTACAGTCATCAGTGCTCCCCAATCGAGGCAGGAACAAAACAGTGTGAGGAGTCTGTTTGGTTCAGGTATTTTAGAGTGAAATTAGTGGGTTTCTAAAGCAGAGAGGAGCCAGAATACGGGACAAGGTATCACTTTCTACTGCAGCTGCTTAAAAACAACAAACAACAAAAACAAACGACACACTTAAAGTCCTTTCACACTGTACTCAGGTTCTATATACAGTTAGGTCCAAAGTTCTGTTGGTTTGCCCGTCCCAGAGCAGGACCGCAAAAAAATAAACAAAAAACACACAAGCATCTGGAAAATGGGTATTTCTATGTCTGTCTCTGCGTACAATGGCGTCCGTCGGTTGCATAAAGACGCTTTGATTTCACCAGCCTGCAGCGCGTTTGTGGAAAACATTCATGTTAAGATCATCACTAAAAATGATGATCGCTTAAATAATGAGAATCAGTCGAGTTTTCAAACAGGGTCTGGATTTTACAAGACTTGTTCACAAGCACCACTTAAAAAAAAAGGTGGATACATCATTTATTTTTAAAAAAAAAAACATCCTCCTGTTGTTTAGCTTTCTTTGTAATACTGAAACTACGAGGAAGAGCGGTTCAAAGCAACATACAACGTACAGGAAGCTAACAGAAAGAAAAGACGATAAAACGATTCTATAACAGGACACTCCGGGAATCCAAAGCGCCCCCTGCTGGCTGCTGTGTGTTCATCTCTCCAGAAAAGCTTGAATTCACCAGGAAAATTTTCTGAGTTCTCCAAAAGCAGCTAAAAAAGAAACCCAACAAAATAACTAACAACCATAAAATAAAAGAAAAGCAGCACGTAGCCAGATCCTTCCTCCTCCAAGCTGAAGTCGTGCGTCTCACTGCGAGTTTGTGACGTCGCCAGAGAGAAGGAAACTTACCGACAAACAGGATAGTGGTTTATTGTGTCTTATATTCTCATTAAGTCAAGGTGTTATGGTTTATATTATGTACAATAATTTATTAGATTCTAAAACTGTATATTCATTTTCCTTATGTGAGTTAATTCTGCTTTTATTCGCAGATGCTGCGTAAGTTCATGAGTTTTCTTACAGGCTCATGTGCTATTATTAGAGTTGCATGGTGACGTGGACAGGAGGAAAAACAAAGACCCAGACGGAGCTCCTGCAGCCCCAGGTAGTGAAGAGGACAGAAAACGAACAGCGTGGCGAGGTTTCCGTTTGACTCGCAGGGGACCAGACAGGAACAGGTGGGGTGATGGTGGAGGGGTACAGTCATCTTCAGTCTGGTGTGGCTGTGCAATGCTCAGATTTTAAGGTTCTTTAAAGTTTCAGCTCTCTTTTTAAGTAGATCGCCCACCTCCTGGAGCGAGCGCAGGTAACTGCCTTGAACCTTCTCCATAGCAACCTTCGTAAACGACGCCTCGTCCTGAAACAGAAAAATGGAAACACAAACATTAACGATTTTTTCTCACAATGAGTCCTAAAAAAAGTCTTCAACTTTTCCCAGTTTAAATATCTTATAACCACAGGCTTCTTAATGGGATTTATGTGGCAGACAACAGTAATGTGAATTACTGAGCAGTAAAAAAGAAAACAAAAAGCAAACATAGCCCGGCTAAAACAGTTGAATTGATTAATAACATATTTTTCAAGTAATTTGGTAAACGAATCGTTGCAGACTCTAAAACCTGCCTTATACTGAAGGAATATCCATCTTGGAGCTGAAATGTAGCCAAACGTGTAGAAAAAGCAGACAATTAAAGCAAGGCTGTAACCTTTAGCCACCAGGGGCACTAGACCTGTAACTTCCAGGTTTAGCGCAGCGAAAGGAACAAGCTCCACTGCACTGCTGCTAAAATAAACTTCTACCATTTTGGAGCAGCAGACTTGGAAGACATGGAGTTCCTGGTAAACTCAAGGCCTCATTCATTCCTCTAGATTAAACCCTTCAGAGTCTGATCATGTAAAGGTTCTGTTTAGCTTAGCTTTAGCTTACTTAGCTCTGCTGTTTAAGGGGAGCTCAGACTGCAGCATTCTGGGCCACAAAACTCACTCAGCGAATATCATATCTGATAGGAGAGCAGTCGGCATCGACCAAGTGCTAAATATATACCTAGAAAATGGATTTCCTCTAAATTAATCTAATAGCCTGTTTCAAAGTTAAGCGGTGTTGCTTTTTTGTAAATATATTCAATCCAAGAGACCTGAAGTGGCATTTTTAGCTTCAACTGGTTCAAATTTTAAATAAAACATCAATTTAAAAATATATTAGAAACAGTTTGGAACCCAATTTTAATGTGTTCATCAGAAAAGTAATCATAAAAATAATCATTACTTGTGTATTTATCTATTCATCTGAAGTTAACGTCAAGTATATCATATTTGATATGAGTTTTTCAGACGGCTACATCATTAGTTTGTTTTAATTACCTTTATAAAAATCTAATTTAAACATTCGGATACATGTAGGGAAGAAAAAATATAGAATGAATTGCATAGAAATGCTAATGTATCACAAATGATACAAGTTTATTTCACTGAAATCATTCAAAGAATTTTTTTAATAGGTCATTTAAGACTTTAGTTAATAAAAATGTTAATTTTACGACAATTATTTTATAATGATCAAGGATTTTTAAAAAATATTTTGTCGTTTTTGTTTTCCATATTATCATATATGTGTGATGATCTTTTTAAAACGTACGTAGATGCCTTTCATTTAAAAATATTAACTGATCAGAGAAATGCATCAGTACATTGATTATCATCCACGCAGCACCACAGTTCTGCAACATGCTTTTCTCTTTCTACACCGTTTTATTACCTTTTTAAAAAGTTCAGGCCCCATTTTCAATCAGAAACAACCTTGTTCGAATGAGAATATTTCTGAGTATAAATTCCATTAAACTGAATTTCCAGTTTTTGGTTGAAATCAAATGTAATCAGCTTTTAAGAAGTTCACAATACAAATTTCTCGCTCGCTTTCTTGCTCCTTATTTAACAGTATATGAATATATCCACTTTAAACAGCTTTAAAAAAAAAAAAAATCAACTTGCTTCATAACAATTCCTTTTAAAACTGGTAAATTGTACTTAATATAGAGGACTATAGTATCACTTTGGTGTGTTCACTGATTGGCCAATAAAGCTCTAAATCATCCATCCATTTCTCTCTCATTTATAAATATATTTATATAAAAAACTGAAATAAAAAGCAAGTGTTCACGTTTGGCATAAATAATAATAACAATAAAAACTTGTAGTCAGAAAAAGAGATTTGGAAGAAGTTTAGACAAAATCATCAGGTCCAAAACGCTTCAGTCCGATTCAACATCAATTTACCATACACAACAATTTAACAAACATTCTTGGAGATAAAAAAAAAAATGTTACATTTAATAAAAGTACTCTATAATAACTCTATTCTCTTTTGTAAATCACAATATCACAAAGTTTCCACTACAGATCATAATACTTAAATCCTTCAAATTACTGAATTATAATAATAATAATAATAATAATAATAATAAACTATATAAATGAATAATATTTGTTATATCATAATATTTAATCACAAATCTAATCTAGCTGAAAGCTCTTTATAACATTTGTTTTGATCTTTCAAGGAGTTGTGACATGTTAGAGATTATTGTGATATTATCTTTGACTCGTCTTCCATGTGACTAAACTCAGATCTGAGGTTCCTCCTATTCATTCTAACAGCAGCTGTGTGAACTGTGGTCTGACCCAAGATGGCCGCCCTGTAGGCACATCGGACTTAGTGCTGGCAGCGTCCAATGGGGCGTCTATGTATTAATGTCTATGCTTACTGTTAGCATGAAATGCTCACTGGGGCCACCTACAGGTGAAGACTTGAAAAAAACGATGCATATAAATAAGGACAATAACTGCGTGGTGCCTTTCTGAGGTCGACTAGGTGAAAATGATGGAAATAAGGAAAGATGTAACGTCGGTGCTTTTAAGCCATGTCTCATTTTGATAAATTTCCATATTTTAATTATCAGTAACGTTTTGTTGTTTTTGTTACAAAAAAAACTTTGGAGGGAACTGAAGATTAGAGTGATGGAAAGGAGATAATGATTTGAAGATGTCAGTAATTAGGTACATTTGTTTTTAACAGCCATGAAACCTACAGAGATCTTTTTTTTTTATTACTAACAGGGTATGATCAATACCTGTGAGAATCCTTCCAGGGTTAAGCTGGCCAGTTTCTGGGCTGTAATAACAGACTCTTGCCCTCTGATGTGCTCCACTGCCTGGGTGAGAAGTTCCGGCAAGCTTCCACTCAGGTCCTGGAATCCACTGACCACCAACGGCTGCAGAACAGGAGGGAACAGGACAGAGGACCAAGGTGTGGACATCAGACAAGTCCACAAACAGAATAAGAACTCGGACAATTAACAAAATGTACCTGAGCTGAGTTGGCGTCCTTTTTCTTTTTTTTCTTCTTCTGTAAACTTGTTTTAAGCGGTCGTAGGATCTTGGCACAGTAGCTAGCGGTCCACAACACTATGCTGACTGTCTGCAGAATAACCCAATCAAAGCATCCGAGTCAAATTTAGAAAAAAAAATAAAAAAAATCTATGAGGAGAAAGAGGGGAAAAGTTTTACCTCAACAAAGAAAACTAGATTTTCTAATAAAGAAGGTTGAGTTTTCAATTTGCTCTCCCTCATTTCCAATAAGTCCCCTTTGCATTTATTAAGCATTTCTGTAGAGAAAGCAGAGAAATATGAAGCAGATTAAACAAGACAGAGAGCAGAGGCTGAAACGGAAAGCTGCTGATACCTCACCTTGAAGCTGAACTCCCAACGATTTAAAAATGTTACAGATCTGAGACTGAAGCTCCGACGATTCATCTGAGAAAAAAAAACAAATCAAAACACAGGAAGCGTCAGGCAGAGAAACACAGATCAACTCCTCCGCTGGGCTTGCAGGTGAGATTGTTTTCTCTTACCGAGTCCGGCCGACTCCAGCTCCTGCAGGTGTACTGAGAGCTGCAGCGCTGCGGCCTGACACTGACAGCTGCCGATGGACAGCGCTGAGGCCAGCCGGGTGGAAGGGGGACCCAGAAGGGGATACTGGGAGCAGAAAGAGAAAAATCACTACAAGGAGAATAATTATTGATTTTTAATTTTAATTCTTGCTGATCATTCATCCACCTTTACAGAATAATGAGGCAACAATCCATGTTGTACCGCTACGACCCGATAAAACTGAAACTCATTTCAATGGCCTTTTAAAGTTACCTAAACCCAGGAACTGGAAAAATGCTATATTTAATTTTTTTCAAGACTGCCGGTTAAGGCCTGGTTTATACTCGGGATGTTAAACTGCTGCCCAACAGTGATGCAATCATGCAGACCGCGCACGCTATGCTCCATTCAGAATAAACACGATTCAGGCTTTTAACACATGATAAATCATCACTTTAGGAACAGAAGTTCGAGAGTAACAAAGAAAAACAGCAAACGAAAGGTAAGAGGAAAGTTAGATTTTGCACATTAGTGTTTAAAGTTTTAAGGTTTTCTATCCTTTACATAAAGTTTAACAGCTGGTTTCCTCTCTGGTTTCACTTATAGCTCAAAACTTTGGAGGAAACAGAATTAAGTTGATAAAAATCTAAGTTTTTGATGGGGAACACAGCTGTGTTTGGTGTGTGTGAAGCGTTTCTCTGCTGTCGAACTACCTCTCCATTGGTTATGTGATTATAAGTTTTGAAGAATACTGTACCAACGTTGGCAGTGGTTGCTCAGGACCCCGGTGCACGACTATAACTCAACCTACAGAGAACACACGCTCATCGAGGGTTTCATACTTTCTGCTAGCTTTTCCTCGAATGAATCTCTGATTGCTCACGCTGCTAGCATTACAGTAACAACCAGAGATGAACGTCTAACTTTCACTTGATCGCTGTTTAACCAAGACTACATTTAGAAAGAAGTTTTCAGATCTTACATGATTACATCCCATCCAGTTAATGGATGTTGACTGATCGTATTGATTGACTAACATTAATTGATAAGCGGCTATTTTCTTACACCCAGGTTTTCTCTTGTATCAAGAGAATCTTTCCATAACATGAAGGTTTTCATGTTTTCCTACAATATGCTGGGTTAAAAAGAACAAAACATGTTTATAATTTACCCATTTACTGCAGCAACTGTACATCAAGTGAATAAACAAAAAATGTTTCTTGTACAACAGGAACCCTTTTAGATTACTAGATAAAAAAATAAATAATGATTTCTGAGGTACAGAGAAGTTAAATGATCTGTTGCTTTGACATACGGTCAGACTATTTTTTACTTTATTTCAATGAAGTGGAAGCTAACTGTGATATAGATCTCTGTTTTTAGTGATCAAAAATGACGGGAGAGGTTTAGTGCTGTTAAACAGGTGATTCTGATTCTGTAATAGAAAAGTTAAAACTTTGGCTCCAAGAAGGGCGTTCGTTTCATTCACCCCCTGACAACATTTGGGATTCTTATTAATCTTATTAATCTAGTGAGCAGTATTTTATCAACAGTGGGTATGAATGGTAAGTGATTTTCATAACTGGTTTACTGAGACAGTTGATGAAGTTAGATACCAGATTTAGGGAACATGTAACTCCAGGGAAGAAAGTAAATGATGAATAAAAGGAGCCCAGGAACTGAACCTTGAGGCACACCAATAGAAACAGACTAAGAATAAAACATCATGTTGCAGTGAGATATGATTAAAAGAGTAGCAGGAATCAGAGCTTGCCTAACCTGTACCTTTGTGTGTTTCTCTGTGACCTGCGCTGCCGTCTGTAGCGTCCCGTTGAGCTGAGACAGCAGGCTGCGGAGGAGCGAACTTTTGTCTCCGACCCCGTTCTCATTCGATATCTCTGAGTTTTGCTGTGAGGGAGCGTGTCCTGACAGCGTGAGCGAGGCAAGCAAGCGCAACGTTAGGGAGCGTATCCGCAGCCACACAGACTCCTCCTCCAGCGAACGGGTCCGCTGCTCGTCGGTTAATTGCCTGTGGGAGAAAAACGGCAGGCATCTGGGTTCACTGGAGTCCATTTTTTGTTGCGTTTTGTTTCTTTGCAATTAAAACATTTCCACACCTTTCTTTGGGGTCCCAGTTTGTAAATACAGTAAGGTCCCTGTTGTCCCTTAAACTATCCCAGGGGATATCGTCTTCCTCTGAAGACAAAGACATGGCCTTAACACTTTCCTCTAGACTCAAGATGCTGAAAAACAAAAACAACTCTCAATCAAATAAGAATCACCAAAAAAACCCAACAACAGGTTTTTAATCAGCACATCTGGTCGGCGCTTACATATCAGCCTCAAGGAACAAGTCAAGCAGCATCCTTTCAGTGCGGACCTGGGCAAAGTGCAGTGATTGGTTCAACCTGTTCCTGAGAGCAATGAACTCTGGGATTTTTTCAAAAGCCCCGTACTTGTACGCCTGGATGATGTACTCTGAGGTCTAGAAACGGCAGGAAAATATAATTTAGAGAGCTGAGAGCACTGGAAGATTCTGAAATCCAGGGTGGGTTAACTTACATCTTTCTGGTTAGAGTGGAAAAACCTGAGGGAGAAGTTGCAGGACTGCGAAGCTGCAGCGAACTGACCCAGAGACTCAGCATAACGGGTTAAAAGATACCTGCAAAAAAAACAGAGAAAGGTGACTTTATCCACATCTGTTGACAGAACCTCAGAGGCAACTTCTAGAAAGTAACTCAAGTTATGTCTTTGACCCTGTTATTGGTCAATATTATGGAGTCGTTCTATAAAAAGGTGAATCTCAATCAATTTGAAAATTACTTATAAGTTAAACTGATGATTCAGATTAAAAAGTGAAAACACAAACAAGAAGGGTATCAGAGATCTGTATTCACATACTTTCCAAATTAATGGAAGATTAATTAGAGGGAGAGAGGGCAGTAGAAAAATATGCACAAACAGAAATAACTGCGACCTTGAGAGGATTGTGCAGCAAAAACCTTTGAAGAGTTTAGAAGAGATTCATGAGGTAAAGCATGAAGCATCACAGATATACATGGGTACCAGAGTATTTGGTGGATCAAAGGTACAAAGGAGGGGTAATATCACACTTTTTCCAGACATAAACCTGGAAATTCTGACAATAAAAAGTTGATAATTTGTGCAAAAAAACCCCAAAAAACAAGAACATTTCTATGAGCCTGAAACGCCAACCAAGAAATATAAAAGCACTTTAATGCTCCCGTCTGCCGACAACCTTTAGAAATGTACAGAACCTTTCCTTAAAAACAAACACAATAATCATAGAAAAGATGTTAGATTTTAATAATTCCAGTCATGAAGTCAAACTCTCATAGATTATAGATCCAGGGTCAACAGTTTTAATGATTCTTTTATCTTTACATAGTTTGAGCTTCAAGCTCATAAAACCCCTAGAAATAGAAATACACACACAAAAAACAGAAAACTTGAAGAAATCAGCCAAACTTTTGCTGGACATGAAAATTTTAAACTGTCACAAACTAATCATCTACTAAACTCTGAGCACCTGCAGGTTTCCCCCTGGTGTCACTAAATTAGCTTCAGTTTGGTTCAATATGAGGAAGATTTCAGACATGACAGCTGGCCAGAAGACCATCACTGATTTCCTCCATAGGACACAAAAAGTTCATAGCTAAGAAGGCTGGACGTTTACAGCGTATCGATGGAAAGTCTAGTGGAAGGATAAACTCTGGCAGGAGAAGATGCAGCAGGAAACGAGATGACCCATGGGTCAGACTCAAGAATTTAGCAGAGAGAGAGGCGGGAGTCACAGCTTCAAGAACCACCGAATTCAGACGCACCCGGGTAAAGACACATCTGGGCCAATGTAGGAGGCGTCTCAATTAAGCCAAGAAGGAGGACAGGACTGTTGGCCAAGGGGTGCAAGTTCCTCGGCTCTGATAAAATGGGTTCCTATCATTCAAGATTCAAGGTTTTGGTGGAAAACTGGGAGGAACAGAACCTACACTGGTTGAGTGTGGAAAATCCAATCAGCCTTGATTCTGGGTGAACTACCCCCCCGGTGCCACAATCCCCCCCCACCCCAAGTAACATATACATAAAAAAAAAAAAGAATCCCCAAATTTTTACAGCATCTATTTAGTTTCAAAGTATTTTTACTTCAGGACAACATTACTTAAGTACAAATCAAATACTTTGCATTGAGGCTACTCTTAAAAGTGCGATTTCATCACTGTGTCTTTCTGTCTGTGTTCTTTCAAGCAAGACTATTGATTAAATAAAACCAAAATGACAGAACTGACCCGATGGTGTCGTGCTGTATGTGTTTGGCATCCAGGCTGGAATAAAGGTCCACCACAGGCTCAAAGGCTCCCAGGCGACAGTAGAGCAGCAGCAGCAGAAGCTTGAACTGGGCGTTTGAGGGACTCTGGGACAGACCCTCCTCTAAGAGCCCTAAACATTGCCACACCATGTCCTCGTCCCCTGCATGCAAACACATGTAGACGGTGGCGTTTCACTGACATTAAAACAGGAATCAAGACTTTTTTTAAAGAGGCTGACCTGTTTCCGTCCACAGGTCGATGTACACATGAGCTGCCATGAGGCAGTACATATCTGAGAACTGCAGCTCGGTCTTCAGGGCACCGCTGCCTGTAAAAAAAACAACAGCAGACTAAATAAGAGCAAAGCTACAACAGGACATGGTTTCATCTTTATACCAGTCAGTTCATGTCTGATTCAAAGTAGGTTTTGAATTATTTTCTTGAACTCATAAATGAAACTCCACTGGGCTCCAAAGGCTGATTGTAGGAAATCTGGAAACCGGCTCGTTTTGTTTATTGTCACGCTCGTTCATTGGATCGCTTTTAGGGGGCAACATGGAAGCAAAACCAGGAAGCTCAGATCTTTGAATAGAATAGAATAGAATTCAACTTTATTGTCATTGCACTGTCGCAAGTACAAGCAACAAAATGTAGTTCGCATCTATCCAGAAGTGCTATACAGGATATAGATGTTTATATACAGGTGTACAAGGATGGTTAAAGAATAAAATAAAATGTTCTGTGTAAATATAATATAAATATGGGAGCTATATACATAGATTATACAGATTATGCAGATTATACAGAATATACAGGAATGTTAGGAATAGATTGTAACACAAGGTAGATAATGGTACATAAGGGTTATAGATTATATACAGATTATGTATGTGTGTGAGGGGAACAGGTCGTGGTGTGTGTGTGTGTGAAGTAAGAAAAAAAAACACGACTCTCCTTAAACCCCCCCCCACAAGTTCAACAGAACTTTGAGAAAATTAAAAGTTACTGAATTAACTTAAATTGTGATATATTTCAATCTGTTTTTATTTCCGTCAGACCCTGTTCTATGCAAACCGGACCTGATACTGGGTCCATTTTACATCTGCAACATTTTAAGGCTGATTATCGATTCAAATATCAGAAACAGGTTTGATTCTGAAGATTTTGAAAAAAATATTTTCAATCCGGTTGCTGGTATTAAAAATGTTCTTTTTGGACGTTACCTCAGTTTGTCATGAGAGTGGTGTTATTTTAACAGCAAATTAAGTTAATGGTGGCAAACTTCACACAAAATGCTTTTGTGTGATTGATCTTAGGTTATCTGGTTCAATTATTAAGAATTAACCTGAGAATCAATTCAGAAATAGAAAATGGATTTTCGTTAACAGCTCTATTGATATTTAAAGCAACAGGGTTCAGCATCACACTTGACAGCGTAAGATACTGAAGGTCATACCGAACTTCAGCCCGTGACGATAGTGAGCTTTCAGCTCAGCGATGAGGCGCAGCTTCCCGCCAACGTCCAGAGAGTGATGCAGCCCGAGGGCTCGACTCAGCTGATAAACGCACAGATGCCTCTGGAGGGATTTGGTGTCCTCTGGGAAGGTGAAGCCATCCTCTCCCTGCTCCCCCAGGGGAACCACTTCACTCAGCTGGTTAATAAACTGAGGAAGTAAAAGACGGAGGCTTCCTTTAGAACCCAGCCCTCCACTCTTACACAGGCGGTCCTTGGAATCACTCCTACCTGCACGTGTTGGTCGGGAGTTAGCAGGTGAAGGTAGATTTTCAAGTCTGTGATGCAGCACGGCTTGTCTCCAAACCTCCTGAAGAACTGAACCATCAGCTCTAAAGGTTCGCCTGTAAACATCCAGAAGCAGACTGTGATTTAATGCAGCAGCACCTTAAAACGTGGGTCCAGTCAGAGCATTTTACCTGGCAGGTTGTCCTCAGGGTATCCTCGCTCTCTCAGTCTGTGCATCAGCTCCAGCCGAGCTAAATAAGGGCCTCTGAGCGAACGAGAGTCTTTGCCGTCCTCTACCTTAATCCTCTCCTCTACAAACCTCACCACCTCGGCCACCGTGTGGTGCACAGAGCCCTCCGAACAGCTGGAGACGCATAAACACACAGTTAAAAGGAATCCCCTCTTAGTTAGCGGCTGAGAGAGCACTTCCACTCACTGTTCGCCTTCTTCTGGGGGCATCCACGACTGATCCAACAGGTGGAACAGAGAGTCAAAGTAGGAGGGATAGAACTGCCAATCATCTGGACTGAAAAGGAAAACAGACCATGTGTCACTGATCTCTAACAGGAAGCAGTGAAATCTGCTGTGATATTGGCTGGACTGGATGCTGAATTATTAAAGGAGTTACAATCCAGTTCTTCCTCTATAGAGACTTTTTGTTCCATTGTTTTTGCAAACAAGAAATAAAAAAGATGCAATTCAGATATTAAAACTTAAAATGTTTTAATAGAAAAACAAACAAAAAAAGGATTATTTAATCTTAATATTTTAACTTAAGTTTTTAATCAAAGGCTCAAGTGATTTTTCTCCTAAGATTTTATTCCAAATTATTATTTTTTTATTTTAACGTTACAACTCTTGTTTTCTTTTTGTTTCGTTTTACAACTTTGATTTTTCAGCAGTTGTATTTTTTTTCTAGATAGTTTAAAAAATGTAATTTTTTTTAAAAATGTTTTTCACAGATCACATTCTCTTAACTTCCAGCCCCAATATAAATGCTCGCTGTTGACTAATAATCAGAGCAATAGAAATGTATCTTCACTCTTCACTCCAGAGGAAAAACCTGCCCCCCAAAAATAAAGAAATATTCTGCAAATAAGCATTTCTTTTTAAGATGATTGGAATATTCAACTAATCTGATGGTTAAAAAAAAAAAAAACCTAAATAATGGATTAAAAACCAAAAATATATGTGTTGCTTTTCTGATATGTTTATTTGTTCAATAAATTAGGAGGTAAAATTTATTTTTGAATTGAAAAGGTGGTGGATTTTGTCCATATACGTTTTAGATTAAAGTGACATTAATTAGTTACAGACCCTATTAATTAACTCATAATTGAGTCTCACCATAAGTTTGAAGATGCTCAACTTTAATGTAGGAAACTTCCTGATAATTATGAACTAACCTCAACATTTCTAAGCAGGTTCAGCTGTTAAAGATCACTAGATTTGATCTAGGATGTAATTTTCCAGGTTTTAATATGTTCAGTTTGGCTTTTCAAAGCTGGAATTATCATCTATCAGATTTTATTCATCACTGGTCTTTTCAGGTCAAAGAAAAAAGAAGGTTTTCAGGAGCATCAATTAATTTAACTATTGGTCCACAAATAAGCATTTCTTGTTAAGATGATTAGAATATTCAACTAATCGGATGGTTAAATCACCTAAATATTAGTAAATAATTAAGAAATAATAAAGAGGAATGAACTAAAACCGGCATCTGTATTTTTCATGTTTGTTTTTCATCTCATTTTGCTTCAACACAAGTATAACAGGAATTTCAATCCTTTCGTCCCTATAGAGGTGTGACAAGAACTATTAAATGTATTGCTTCATTAATCTTAACTCACTTTTTCAGCAGCAGCTTTTGGGCCAGGGCGTTGCACTCCGGCCAGCGCTCTAGCCGCCTGTAGAGCATCATGCATTTCCTCTCCCTGCTCTGCAGCTCACTCGTCAGTTTCTCTGTGGAGCGATTCCAAAATGAATCAAAAGAACCAAACATTGAACATTAACATGAATAAATCACAAGGTTAGCATTTGTTTTTCTAAGAAATATATCAGTAATTAAATCACATTTGATCTGAGAACCTACAAACTGACCGGGTACCAAAAATTTTAAACTCCCCCCCCCCCCCCCCCCAAAAAAAAAACAAAGATAAGAAAAAAAAAATAAGGAAGAAAGAAAGGGAAGACGTCCGCCCACCTCCCAGTGGACCCCGGATCACTTCCAAGGCTTCTTCACACTTTCCCAGACGCTCCAAGATCATAAAATAAAGCTGCACCTACAGTCACACAGTGAAGAAAGTAATATTTAAATAAAGACTGATTTCAAATTCTGTAACTAGGTGGAAAGTTTAGGTTTAAACACACCATAAGAAAAGGTTACAGAGCATGCCCTCAAGATGATGTAAGAGTCAGAAGAATCTTTAGGTTTCCACAGACAGCCTGAAGAGCAGCAATAGTTTTCAGACCAAGATTTTTACTCATTTCAAGTTCCAGCTCAGTAAGATTCGATGGAGGACGTTGATTTTTAAAGTCAGACTTCAGACTGTCAATAGAATGAAGGCATAGGCTTTGACTAGGCCATTCCAAAGCATACAGGTACATCTACAGACTAGAAAAGCACTTGGAGAGCGCAGGCCTCCGCCAAGCAGCTCATCCCCCCCCCCCCCCCCCGAGATGTAATCATTTGTCAATGGTTATAAAACGCCCCTTCTGTGAAAATTTGAGCAAAATCCGCAAAACACTTTTCAAGATATTTTGAAAACAGACAAACAAACGCAGATGAAAACATAAGCTCCTTTGGCGGAGGTAATAAAGCTTATTTTATTGTGTCCCACTATACTTCATGCTGACATGCAGGTTGTACTGAGGCTCAGAAAATCAGAGGTTAATGTTTTCATACAAAACTACAACTTGTATTTAGTTTTAATCCTGTTTATATGTTTTCAAAGTTGCGGCACTTTTTCTTAAATCTCAGCGAGTCCCTTGTGTTCAATGGGCGGGGGGGGGGACTTTTCAGTAATTATGACAAATTTACATTTCTACTGTGTTTTTGTGATCGTGTTTTTTTTTAAAGTGAATCAAATACAAAACACGCCCCATTAGCCTGTGTGTTACGTCTTTTATCTTGTTTTCATTTTGAAATGCTCTTCTGTAGCATTGAAACCTAATGACAGAAATACACTAAATGTTTATACATCCATTTCACAGTCAGTGGAGGAAGGTCAGGTGTGCAGCAGCTTGCAGCAGCTGTTGGATGCAGCATGTGCAGTGTTAAAGCTGCTCCTGCACCAGTAAGGCAATAAACACCACAAATTTGAGGCCATTTCTAAATCAGTACCACAAAATTTGATGAATTTTTAGTCTCATGTTGACTCACTTATTTTAATTCTATAATGTTCTGTTTCTTTGTCCTGAATCAGATTTTGGTTATTATGAAAATGTGGGTTTTACTTCAGTGCATATCCTGTGTTTGTCCATGTTCAGTTCTTAATAATATTTTGTCCAATATATATCGGTTATTGACCAATGTATTGGTCTAAAGCCCCCAGTATTGGTATCGGCCTTCGGTCAGGCTCTAAAGGAGAAAATTAAAGCTGGAATAATTCAAGGACCTAAAATTCATTGAAACAAATTATCAACGTCCAGGTTTGTTTATTATTAATATCAATAACAGAAGTTGAACTCATTCACGAGAGTCGATGCTTTGTAGTGAATCAGAAGAGCCGGTTCCCCACTTTGTGAACTTTCACGGTTTAATTCTCACCCAGCGGCTTCGTTACTCGCAGCAGAAATTTGCTGTGACTGACAGTCTTGTGGCCAATCACACGAAGAGAAGGGTTCAAAGCATTTTGTAAAAACAGACGGACGCAGTGCAGCTTCCTTCTGTTTCTATTTAGTAGATTTTGTTTATGTGTTTGTTTTGGTGGTAAATAAAAGTTAAAAGTCTGAAGGAAATATTACAGAAAATAAGAATGCTTCCTACCTAAGAGAACAAACACATACAATTAGGGAATTATAAGAGTTCTTATGAAAACATTAAATGCTAAGAGATTTATTAACATATAAACATAAGTATTCCCAACCTAAAATTAAATAAGAGGTCAGAGATAATAATAATTAAAGAGTCAATTGGAAGCTGAAAGAAAAACTTCCATCACTACCACCTTTTGTTCTGATTGGACAGTATGGGGAAACTCTGTACCATCATGTGAAAACAGAGAGAGGTGCGGCTGTGAGGAGAGGTTTTATTAAACATTTGATTCCTTATTATTAATAAATATAATTACTTACTAAAATAATCGACTGTTACAGCCCTAGTATCAACGACAGTCTTTTTGATTTTGTCGTCTACTGAGCCAGACGGAGAAAAAACAGAAGCTCAGAAAATCCTTCCAGGTCTTTCAAGGTAACAAGATGATTAAAAGGCAACTCCTTCAGGTAATAATATGCAGATTTTTAATTATACTCTAAATTAAGGTCATAATCTATGAGCCACAATCTTTAAAATACAAAAAAAATTAAAGGTTAGATTAAAAATAGCCCCTCTGTGTAAAACGAATCTATAGAATAGAGGAGTTTAACTTTCTATAATTATCAACATAAATCCTGAACTCTTAAGATATTCTTTTTATTTAGGTGTACTTGTAACTCTTACTTTAGTTTAAGGGGTGTGAATACTTTTAGTATAAACAAACAAAGATTCTTCTTAACCCAACAGCTCTATATTTCTGTGATGTTGTTCAACATAACATCATTGGGTAAATAAATGAAGTCAAAGGCAAAGAATAACTCTGATCAGAAACTCACCTCTGCTTCTGCTTCGATCTTCTCCTCCTTCACCATTTTCTCCACCATGCGTTCAGCTAGAGGCAGGAACATGGTCTGGGCCAGTTTTTCATCCTTCGCCGAGATCGCCTTCAGAAAAAGAAGATCATCCAGTTTTATTTCATGCTTAAAGCAAAGGGAACATTCAGAGGAAACCTGAAGTTAAACTGCTCATACCTGCATCACCAGACTCATAACAGACCAGAAGTAATATGGATTCTTGGGGACTATTTTATACAAGGCCATTCCTGCCTGCGGAGTTTCAGACAAAGTCATCATAACCATCTTATTTCACACAAAAAGGTGGAAAAGTATTATAATTCAACAAGGTGTTTTCTCACCTGCTGCATCTTCTTATATTCTCCAACTCGAGCGTAAGCCATAAAGAGGTGAGAGTGATATTCCTCGCTGAGAGGGACCTTCTTCACCGCAGCCTCATACAGCTTAGTCACCAGCTCAGCTGTAAACCAATGGGGGGGGTGTTAAATCAAAGACGTTTCAGATTTACCAGCAGATGGCCTGGCATGGATACTCACGACGATGCATCTCTCTGTAGAGAATGGTCAGAGCTTGAAGTGAGTTATCGTCCGTGGGCTCTAAGACTGTCACCTCCTGAGCCAAAGCGAAGGCTTCATCCTGCTTCCCCGTCCGCTGAAGGCCGATGGCCTTTAAGACCTGGATGAATGGAGACAGATAAAAACAGGGTTGGAGATGTGATGTCATCAGCCATTATAGAGAAGGTCAACGCTTAAGATGATGATAGCATTGGCTGTATGCAGCGTCCTGGCCTGACCTTGTGGGATCACTGGATGTCAGAAAATAATGTGAATAAATAAATAGCACCCATTTAGCCATGCTGCATGGCGGGGCAGCATTACTTTTCTGCTTTGCTTGGAAATAATTTTTAACATTCCTGTGAGAGCAACCAGAAATCTGGTGTTATGATGCTATTAACAGCACAAAGTCTCTACCAGCACTGTTTGCTGGATTACACTAAAAACAGAGAGCTAACAGTTAGCATCCAGTTCATTGAAAAGTAAAATAGTCCGACAGTATAGTCAGAGCCACATACCCTGTCTTTAAATTATAGTTGTACATCGCTGTACATTGGAAATCATAAGTGTTTCACCTGTTTAGGTTAACCTAATAGTTTGTTGGCAACCAACCTAATAACCTAATAGCATGTTTTATCTTATAAAGAAGTTTTAATAATGTGAAAGATAAAAAGTTTTCGTTTATACAGTCAGTATCAGATAGAGCTAGAAGAATAAATAGCTAAAATATAATAATTTACTATTTCTTTTATTCAGCATATTGAAAAATAAATACTTAGCCCTTCATGTTATGGAAAGATCATTTTGATACCAGAGAAAATTCAGGTTTTTAAGAAAATGTTCATTTATCAATTAATCTTAATTGATCAATAAGACCGATCTACTTTAGGTTAATTCATCAATCGATCACTTGCATCCCTAATTCACAACTTACATTTATATACAATTCATTTAGTGGTAGCAAAAGGAGGCTCTGATTAAATTCTTTAGAAAATGTTTTGTTGTCTCGTTTCTCAAAGCTTCTTAAAAACTTCCTGTGCTCACTGGGGCCATCTAGTGGTAAATAAATGAATATTCAACAGCAAGAATCCATCAATTCCACAGGCCTTAATGCATGTTATTCTCATTTTTGTCTCTTAATAAGAGAGACAAACTAAAATAGAGCCTGTAACTGTGGAAATTGTAAGGGTGGATCTTGTAAAATTTCAAACCCCAAAAAATATTCAAGGATTTTCAAGGTAGGTGTCTTTTTATGTCATAATTAAAAAATCTCAGTGACCTTGAACTTTTTTTTTTTTTCAAATTCATAAAGTCATAAGATTTTCAGGGATCCGTGGGAAGCCCGGATTGGTTCTTTAACTCCACTGCTGTTATTTTCCTCACCTTAAAAAAAGGATGAAAACAAAACAGCATATTATAGATTTACAGGCTCGAAAACCGCCAATGTTTGTTTTTCCAAGCTGGGCCTACCAATGGATAATGAAGTGATAATGCATTCAAGTTCATTCGCTTGGCAGCTTGTGGCAGATTTATTTTATTTTTTACTTCTCCACTCTTAAAGAAGCAGCAAATTTACGTTTAGATTTTTTTAAGTTACTGTAAACCATTCTTTATCCTCCTGGTTTCCAATAAAGACACAAGAACTTGAAGTTGGTTTGTTTCCAGGCACAGATTTGGCCACTCACCTTGGCACAGTGGAGGTCCTTATGTTTCTTCAGCAATTTATCTGCCTGCTGTATTGCCATCTTGTTGTTGCCATTATCAAGGTAATCTGAGGAAACACATTAGAAGCGCTGTTACAGTCATTCAGACTCAACAAATGTTTCATTTATCATAGCAGGAAAAAAAGTCTTTATCAATACTCCCCTGGTAACAAACATAGACATGTGTGGTATCCTCAGAAACGTCACAATCTTAATTACAAGCTTTTCTAAACCATTTCTTCAAAAACTATGTGGAGTCTATTCTATAGGTGTTTAAATCTGATCTTAAAAAAAAAACACACAAAAAAGTAATAACTGCAAAACTTTCCCTGAAAAAGCTCCAAAACAAACATACAGTCCATCTGCTTAAAGCAGAGATCTACCAGTTACAAACAGGCAAGTTTTGCAGCAATCTACCCAGGATTGACTCGTCGAGGAGAAAAATAACACGGGGAAAAAAAAAAAAAAACAAATCACCAAAAATCCACTGTAATACAGCCATTTTAGCTGAACCACCCAATTCCTTTCACTAGCATTATCCACCACCATTTCTTTTCTTTTGCCCAGTTACAAGGATCTGATTGGATAAACGTAAAAGATGGGAAATAAATGTCTGTATTTAGAATTGAAATCTTTGCAAACAAGTCGCTTTCCATGTTTATCAATTTTTAAAAGAAAAAAACAAACAAACAAGAAAAATCTATATTAGAAGATTTTGCCAAATGGCAGCACGCCTCCATATTTCTTTATTCAAATCTTTGTAACTGTAGCTTATGTCAGATACATCAATCTTTGTACAGCTAATGTGGATCTATTGTTCTTTTTAAACCAGTCAAGGAAAAAGAAATCCCTGGTAAGTTTTGACTTAATTACTGCTGTAATTAGTTTATTCTTTGAGCAAATAACATCTTTTACAGCCTTAATTCAATTACTCTAGGCAATGATTTGATTACTAAATTAGTAAACAATTATTTTTATAATCGGTTAATCAGGAAATAATCAAATGAAACCTTTCGGCTCAGTACCGTTTGTATCAGTAAGTTATATTGTTGGAATGGCTGAAATTTCTGTTTTAGAGCAAATATGTGCCGATATCGAACACGTGCTAGTAATATTTTGCATTATCTATGTATTTTTTTATTTTTTTTTTTAAAAAAAAGCATTGTAAGACATCTAAAAACCTCTATATGTTAATACTTGGACAAAAGTATCAAATATTGTTGATTTGTAGCTTGAAATCAAAGCATTTATTTAATGTCCACTTAGGTCTTAAATACAAGTAAATACATTTAAATTAATTAATCGTTCAATTCTATATTTATTAATGTTATTGAAGATGGAGGGAAAGAGAAAATCAATTTAAAATAATTAGCTTACATTCTAATAAAGTCCTAAAAGAAAAACTGCAAACTACACGTCTCCCATTAATGCCTTATGAATATTTCAGAGTGTGGATGCAGAGCCTCAAACTGTTGGGTCCCTTCAGGACAGCTGGTTGCCAAAATTAACTGTGGCCAGGCAGTATGCTGTGATTATGTCATATCTATTCTCTCACCTCAGGCTGCCATCGTAGGGGAGGCAAACTGTTGAAAACCCAGAGTAAATATTCTGAACTCTGACATAACATCAGGATGCAGTTTCAAAGCACCACAGAGATTCTTATTCCACATATGAAGCTGATTTCTGTTTTGACCATCACATCCAGGAGTGTATTTGCTTTAACCAAAACAATCAAGATTGATAACAGAGTACTTTATTTATTCCAAAGGGGAATTGATTGCTATGAGACTACTTCACAAAGTAGAAATCTAATGATCATATTGGGAATTAAAAAAAAAAAAACTTCCGATCAGGAAAACTCTTGTTTTCCCATAAGAACTGATGGAATTGTTTTCATTTTTTCTCTGTTGTTGGACTGCAATGATGATGAAAGTTAGGGCTTTACTGCAGGTCCATCCCTGCTGAACTGAATCCACATCACTGCACAGGATTCAGCTCAGTTCTGCTGTGAAAATAAATTTGACTTAAAAAATGATCTCAAAAGGAACACATTAACCAGACCACATGGTTTATATGAACTCATCTCTGGCTAAAAATGGTAGTATCATCTGATAATTTCAGTTTACCCTTTACAAACTGCTATAATTTAGCACAATTCTCCTATGAACGGTTGATTATATCTTGAGTAAATGACGATTTACAACAAAACAAGCAAAATACATTTCAAACTGCCCATGAAATGTAGTTCTTTATGTAATTAACTATAATTGAAGAGAGTGACATATTTTGACAGAAAACTCTATCAACTTTGAGGATGCTGACTGAAATCCTACAGGTATACAGTTTATCTCCCTTTTAATTATTTAATCGTTACAACAATAAAGCAGATAAAGTTTCCCTGACATTTTCCTACAAAGACTTATTACACGTCTGTTATAAACGTCGCATTGATCCGAGCTCTGACAGCATCAAACTCGCTAGGCAGCTAAAAAAGCATTGTCCTTACTGTTGTGATGCTAATGCTAACTAAAGGCTATCTTTGCAACAAACCTTTTCAAACATACGAGTTGCGAGGTTATATTGAACACTTTAATCGAAACCCAAAGAAGAATATCTCCAAAAGTGTGTAACTTTTCTTTACATTTATCAGAAACGCCTCAATTGACTGACAGGCTAATTAGCTTGACACATTAGCCGCATGAGCTAGCTGTCAAACACCGACCCTTAGCAAAAGGAGAAACCTTTTCGACTTTGACGGGGAGCTGTTCCAGATGAGTTAATCCTAGGCGGATAAAATGCTTCAACACAACTGGTAATACGAGTAATTTTTATCAATGGTTGAAATATTTGGCACAGACATCCGCCGTAGTCGCGGTGTCCTTTCCCGACGGAGCGTCAAACCGGTTAAGGTGCACTGTCATTGGATACTGATTGCAGCAGAGTCCGCGGCTGGAACTCGAGGGGCCGCATCACTGCAGTCCAAGCTAGAGCAGCCTTTATTAAAAGCATATACTCCACTATAAAACCCGCCTATATCCATCAAACCTTTATTCTCATATAAATATGGATCTTCTCATTGATTTCTTACCATAAATAGGTCTGAGCCTCCTGTCGTTGGGATCTTGCACATGGCCTCTCGCCGCCATGGTGGAGTTTACCTGCTGCGTAAATGTTCGCGCATGCGTACTACCGGGTGTATCGTGAAGGAATTAAAGGATTTTTTGTTTCTGCTGAAATTACGATCGTATATAATGTATGGAAAGCCGTTACAGTCAATAAATAAACATATGAAGCAAATAGTTTAAAAATAAGAGAAAGTGAAAATCTTCTCTAGGCTCCTTAAGTCTTTCTATTTCTATGCTTATATTACTAGGATTGTATTAGGCTTTAACGATACCCAAATTACCCCTAAATTAAAACTACGAGAAAAGTTAGAAGCCCAAGAGTAGGAAAAGAAACAGTGAAGGAGGCACATTTGGAACAAAAGATGATTTTTTTTAACTTTTGTGATACAGAAAGCTATTTTTGTCACAAGTTAGCATAGACTAATGTTGTTTAGAGCTGCAAACATATGACCTTTAAATAAAAAATATTATTCATGATTAAATTTAAAGCAAATAATAGGTTCTTTATTATCATTAGCTACTAATATGAGCCATTGTAGAGCCCAAAGAGCCAGAGCCGCATGTTGCATGAAGTAAGAATCTTTTAAAATCTGAATCATTACTATTGATTGAAAAGTATTTCTAAACACACATCAGTAAATAAAAACATGTTTAGAAATAAAACTGATTCCAATTATTTCTTCCAAGCACAGTTATTTTAATTCAGTCTCTTTTCCCACTCTGAATGACATGCTTATTATTACATCACAAAATCTCATAAGCTTTTTTCAACTTTTTTTAAATGTTCAGATGTGTAACTGTTGGCATGGTACACACCTGAACTACGTAGAATTCTCTCTGAGTAACAGGTTTTCATTTGTCTGCACATTTAAATCTAATAAGTGTGGTTATCTGAAACAAACTCCCAAAGGACTGTAAAAGTGCTAAAAGCCTGAGTTCTTTTAAGTCAAAGATAAAAACTCGTTTGTTTAGAGCTGCCTTTGACTGTTGAAGCAAAACTGTAGACTCGGGTATTATTAGTTGAAGGTTGTGGTCCAACTGTTAATCAGTTTTATGGATGCCTTTTAATGTTTATGTACTTTTACGGTTTTTATTTTTCTTCTATTCTATTGCCTATTTCATGTAAAGCACTTTGAATTGTTTATGTACTTAATTGTGCTATACAAACAAACGCTTCTTGCCTTGACTAGGAGTATATTCTCTGTTGAAGCACTTCTTGCTAGATATTAGATAATATTTCTAGCTGTTTTACACATTTTGGGATTAGAATCTTTCCCTTTTCTCGGTTAAATTGTAAAGGATCTGCTATCTAGGGATCAGTTCCAAGGTCTTTCTGCAGGTAATTACATGAATCCAGCTGTGACTCAGCCGTACTCGTACATAAACAGGCTTCCACTGTAGCACTGACTGTATTCTGAGGGAAGGTGAACCCCTGTGTATCTTGTCTTATGCTTCCTTCAGCAGGCTTTCTTCCAACATTGCCTTGTATGAAGTTCCAGCAATTTTCAAATCAACTTGTTATGTTTCAATATGGGAATGTTGGTTTTCTGCAACTTGTACATTTGCATCGTGTGCAAACTTCAAATTTTTCCTAACCTTTGGAATATTTTTCCCCATTGCTCTTATGGTAGAAGCAACAAGCTGATGTGAAGGACTACAAGCCTTTATGTTGACAGGTTATCTCATTAAAGTGTTGGTTCTATAATTAATTCTTGCCATGACTTTGCCTACAGAGACCTTTAAATCTCTCGATATTTAATAGGCTAACCCTACTTTAAATACCTCCCTGTCTGCTGTACAGAACAGCTGCATTTATAGAGATTAAATGACACAACGGTTTTTACTTTTTAAACTGTTTTAAATGTTACACAAATCTGTATTACAATTTGCTTTTATTGTCACCGTTTCTTCCTGTACTGTACCGTCTCAGAGGTGGTCTCATGAATCCTAAACTTTTTAAATCTTGCCTTGAGCAACAACACTGACTAACTTCATTTAAAGCTGGTTTATAAGTGACAGAAAACAACAAAGTATTCCTAATGAGGCAAATCAAGTCAAGGAGACTAAGAAGTCAAACAGCGTCCACTTTATTTGTTCAAATTTATTAGATATTCTGTTATGCTCCATTGTCTACCTTCCTTCACAGCCTGAAAGCTATGAACAACGAAAAAAAGGTACTAATTGTTTTACATTCACTACTAATTCCCCTGAATGTTTGCCTTATCAGAAAGAGAAAATCCAATACATTATGAATCTTTGCCAAAAAAAAAACAAAAAAACAAAAACATTTAGAAAAAAACCCTTAAGATTTTGCAAGTGCTTATTCAGGATTAAAATAAGAAACAAAACAAACAGTATTTTGGACTCCATCTCTTTTCCTATGCTTCAAGCTCTTCCCTCCTTACAGTATTCACCGACCGGCATCGCGCGGCTTGTTTTACCGTACAGGGCGACTCCCATCACCATCAGGCTCTGAGGCCTTTCACTCCTCGTCTCGTAGTCAGAGGTCCGGCGTCGGAGAGTCTGATAGTGAGGGGAAGGCCGCTCTTTACTCAGCCACCTTGTCCAACGCAGTTCGAGACAAAACAGTAAGAGAGTGATGAAAATAAAGAGTTTAAAAAATAAAACCGAGCATGCAAATCTAGCTTTAGTCCAACCGTTTGTCCTCATGACCCGGCGATATCAATGATCTGTGTAAAACATGCCGGCGCTCTCTGTCGTCTGTAGCAACACATTCATAAGCATGGATGAGGTACAGTTGGCGCCGCTTTGCACCCTGCCTACAGGGCGGATACCACCTGCCACCAAGAAATAAAAAGCGGCACAATATTAAACAATAAACCCTGATGACGCTAGAAGCCCAGTGAAGTTTCTATCTACACTTTGTCCACTTTATTATGGGATTTAATAAAGAGTACAGTTAAAGTAGAGCTTTCATTTACTTGTTTCTACAGCAACGACAGACTTGAAGCGACAAAAACCCTAAAAATTCCAACAACCCGAGCCAGGATCTCAAGCCGTAAAGCCACATTATCTTTAACCCCAAGCTTACGATACAAAAAAACATCGCAGACGGGGGGGAAAATCTCATGTGATTTAGCCAAAGTAGTAAGCAGGATCTCTTGTTGAAGAAAAAGTTTGTTAATCAAAGCGATTCTCATCCTAAGCCAAAAAAATAAATAAATAAAAAAGGTTTTAATATTTCTTGGACAAGAAGCTTGGAAAAATAATTGCATATGGACAAACCCCCCCCAAACAATTCCTAACAAAGACGGCGGATTTGCCTGGACCCAGTTACAGATTTCTGATTAAGATACATAATGAAGATATAAAACCCCCTAACCTGATTCATGCACACAGCAATGCACACTCACACTTTAGTTTTGCTCTGGAGGCCACGTGAGCCGTTCCAGTTAAAGCCCTAGCTGAGGAGAAAGGCCATGCAGCGACAGCGTGAGGCAAAATTCAGAAGGCTGGTTTAACCTGGACCTGAAGCGATCCAGCTCAGTCCACCCCAACCGAAAAGAAAAATCAACGACCGTTCTCAGAGCGTGAAGGCAGTTGGAAACAAGAACGCAACGCACACGCTGACAGGAAGTGCCTCTCACAGAAGGTGATCCGTCACGTTATGAACAGTAGATCCTAATGGAGCTGCACTGCAGCTACTACATGCAGTGATGGGGAGGACAACAGCCACCCGACGACAAAACATGAGGGCGTGTCTGAATATGGGCAAACGGAGGAAAATACAGAAACATTTTCTTTAGAAGACACAGAAATCACCTCAGATTTATGAAATAAAACTACTGGCAGACAGAAGGGAGAGCAGGATGAAGCAGAGGAGGGTAAACAAACGGCTATGAGGACAAAACATTCGGACCGCACCGAGGGGAATCAAATGGAGACGGTTTTATAATACAAGGGAGGATAAATGATCCGACTTCTGCTTAGATAAAGGGAGCGGGCCTGTGTTAGCTAAAAACAACGTTCTAATTGAAAAGGCTTGGCTTCTGGAGTCCTGGATAAAAACAAAGCCCATTAGAATCAACTAACAATTACATTTCAGGCAATTTATATTCTGTGCAAATTTTTTTTTCTTTATTTTTATATGTATGCAAAAACATGTATTTTATTTATCTATTTTTTTTCTTATTTTTTTGTGTTAACTGAGTGAACAGGAGGCTTGTGACAGGGCTGGGATCTGTACAGTACTGTTAACCAATCTTATCAAACCCCCCCAATGAATCATGTGAGACCGGACGAGAAGAGGCGAAGTCGGGGCCGCTTTCTCAGTGGGGTTGGGCGCGTCTCTGATGAGATCATCATGACAGGGTTTGGTTGATTTGCCTCACTGCTCATGAGCAGCACTGGTGCCTCGAATCGGACCTTTTTGACGCAGCTGGAGGGTGGAAGAGAAGAAAACAGAGTCAGGGGAGGAAACATGCTTGATTTGTGTGCATATATATCAATGCCTGCAAGACGTTGTGTTACACCTGTGATCACAGAGCGATGCGCATGCAGGAACAGATGAAGGTTAGCTTCAACAGTTGGAGGTTATGGTTAGTTTGCATCGAACACATCCTCCAGTTTAAAGTGCTTTAATTAAGATTTCAAAACCATAGTTTTCTGTTGCCCCATGGAGTGTTGCCCCTCCCCAACCTGTTGCTGCACACTGCTAGTCAGCGGGCTTAAAGAGGCGTTCTACATTATTTATTAACTTAAATTTGAGAGGTTAAATTTAGTCACAAAATGTCATCAGTAAACTTTTTTTTTCTTATTCCACTAAATCTTGCATCTATTTTTATCAACAATGCTTTAATTAACTGCAGTCATCTAAATGTTTATTATCGCTTCAATAAAGTAGGAATATTTCAAGTAGTTATGATTCTATAATAATAATTCAGGGAATAAGGTGAGAGCTACATGTTATTGAATGGGATCGCTTGCATATATACACATCTAGTTTATTGTAAGATGAAAAAGTCAATGATTTTCATGATACTTGGAGTCTTTGCTTGAAAAAAAAAATTACAATCAACTTTTTTATGATTATACTATTTTCTTTTTAGAAAAAGGAGACAGAAGGAGCTCCTCCTATTGCTGCTAAGTTAATAGCAGCATGCTTGTTCAGACTGGTAACCTACTGGAAAACTACAGATATAATTGGGGGAGAATACTCAGTTCTTCTATTTTAATTTCGGTTTGTTTCATGAGGTGATTTTTATTTAAAGTTATTCTATGAGAATCTACTGGCCGAAGCCTCCATCTACAAATTAAAGAAAAAATAGGCAGAGAAACAAACAAACAAAACAAAGGGGGCAAAGAAAAACTAACATCAATGAAAACAAAGCAGCACGAGCTGGAAGAAAAGATTAGCATGTAAGTGAAAATGAAAGGAACAAGTGAACTAACAGCAGACAGAGAAACATTTAAAGCATAACAGGCCCTGTTCTTCCTTTATGGATCTCTGGTTAGGTCTTCAAAGCTCCACAGCAGAACCTGATTCCTGTAAGCTTGAAAAGCGACTGTTTTAAATCTGTTTCACTTCTGTACAAATCATCCATCATCAACAGATGAGTCCATAAATAGTTTCTGCTTTAGAGTCAAACAACACGATAGTAGAAGTAAACATACTCAAAGCCCAAAGTTTGGTTTGTCGATCATTCATGGCATTACAATTCCCTTTAAGTTTCTTAAACCAGCTGAATCTTTTTGTAAAACAACACCTGAAGCACAGATCAGGCCTTTAATGGTTGACGCTGATTTCTGACGACTACAACAAATGTAGAACATCGAGCAAGAAGGATAATCATCAAAACTCCATCATTATTTAATATTTACTTTACTAAAATTACATCAGACATTTATTAGTTTAGGGGATT
>JAUZNJ010039885.1:0-10573 GCA_034780135.1 Jordanella pulchra | reverse complement strand
TAATAAAACGTCTTAATTTCCACTACAACCTGATCCTGCCTCTGCCTCACCACCCACCAAACAACCGCATCATGACATATGTGTGTGCATGGTTGTGTGTTCCTGGGATGGACTGGAGACCTTTCTAGGGCAGTGGTGGGCAGATACTGATGGCCACTATCCTGCAACCTTTAGATTTATCCTTGGTCCAACATACGTAAATCTCTTAGAGAAATTGACTGCTTTTTGAGGAGGTAATACACCCAGGAGTGTTAGACCAAGGATGAATATAAAGGTTGCAGCATACGGCCTAGATGGACTGGAGCTCCTCTCACCTTTTCTAGGGTGTACCCCAAACCTTTTCCACAAACACTGCTGAGATAGGTACCAGCCCATGACCCGGATGGATGTATGGATGTATGGATGTATGGATGTATGGATGGATGGATGGAAAAGACATCTGAAAACTACTTTTGTACTCTGGCATTTTTTATCAGCCTGACCAGCAAGATTGAAGCTGGGTGTGTGTCAGTCTGCTAAGACTAATTTTTTTCTGGCCTAAAACAGACAATCATTCACCACCACTGACTTCTGTGATCATCCAGGGTTTTGATGTTATTCATCAGTGGTTTCTCTTGTCATGGACACTACAGTCATTGTTGCTGGTAATAAACATGTTCTTACAGCCCCTTTTATAGATTTCCCCTGTTTTACAGCCTGCTTTTCCTTTTATTAAAACATTTTACCTACATGTTGTAGGTTCTTGACCAATAGCTCTGTTTTGACTCACACCACCCACTGGAACACAAACTAGACATCATCAGAACTCTCCAGACACGAGCAGAACCCCTTCCCACCACCAACAGAGGGAAGACGAGATAACAGGGACATATAGCATGGATGTAGTTATCCCAGATGGGCTTTCTTTAAGAACGAACAAGAACCCCCCCCCAAACACCATGCCTCATTTAGACGTTGGTTTTTAGGCTAAATCTGGTCGGTCCATAATGGTCTTGATTTAGTCCAGAAGTAGTTGTTGAAAATTGTCGTTTCAACGTAAATGATGCTGTCTTTTCAATGTCTTTTTCAACTATCTTTGCTTGGTGAGAGAGTTGAGAGCAAAATTGGGATTTTACCTAATTATTCCAGTTGAAAATAATGATTTTGCATTAATTTTGAGTCAGTGGGTCACGAGACAATTCAGCAGTTCAAACTAGGACAGTTCAGGACTGCTGGCCACCTCCATAAAACCTTTCTCTTTTCTCCTAATTTCCTCTGTATTTGGTGAAGACCAGGGAGAGAGACGCTCTGACACAAAAAAATCATGACTGCGTTTGCTCTGCTCACCATGTTTGTGGTGTATCTCATTCCTCCAGACACACCTTGTGCCTATAAAAACAAACAGGTGAAAAGAAAATAGGATTCAAAATAACGGCAATTATACCAAGATGCAGTGATATCGCAGCTCATTGTTAAAAGGCTTATTTCAAGGTAAATGTGTTTCTTTGAGCTTTTAACTATGTTAAAATGTCATAACTTCATCACGATCATCTACAAAGTATATTTTACTTGATTTATATATCTCTGAGTAGACATTGTAAGTTCCTGAGTTTGTAGGCCAAATAATTTGATGTTATCTCATCATACCAGAGCACCTTTCTCCATGTTTTTCCCACATTGCTGAAGCTGATTACTTACAACAGTAATTTTCGACTTACTTCATCAGTGGCTGTCCTTTTCACACTCTTGATTGAAGACCAAATTTGTTTTATGACCTAACCCTGAACCTTTACAAAATCTCTCCTAAAAATAACAGAGTGACATTCTTGTCCAAAGCCAATGCTGAAAGTGCTTGAAAATGTACCTCTGAATCTCAAAATCAGCGGCAGTTGAACTGTTAAATGTTATTCATCGGTCTACCAAAGGTAGGGGAGCAATTTGTAGATTGGGCACGAATTACCACCCCCACCCCCCTTGCTTCTAACTATTGCCCATGCTGACTGGTCAGAGTGGCTTTGCTGGCCTCATTTGCTGGTTAATTGCATTTTATAGTTGAGCTAAAGACCTGTCATCTGTTTCTCTGCTTTCATTTATCTTGTAAATAACCCGAAGAGGGAGGGTTAAAGTACCTGTGCAGGCTCAGTAGACCAGTTTGCTGAATTTCCTGCAAAGCCTTTACGCACTTTATTTCATGCTTTTGATCAAATAAAATTTAATTCTGGAAATCATGCAGCTAAAAGTATTCTGAAAAAAGAACTAAGGTACCTTCCAGTTTGTTAATTCCAACTGCCAGGGAGAAAAAAAAAGTAAACTGATTACACTTCAACGAACACATACATAACATTAACACTGTTTTCCTTTAAACGACAGATTATCTATTACCATTTCACATTAAAACATAAAACAAGCAAAACAGCCGTTCTGCTTCAGCACTGTTACATCCCTCTTTTCTTCAAGGTAGTATGTATTCCCACTGTGACTGGTGTCCCCATTCCTTGTAATTATGCAAATGAAACATTAATGAGGTGTAATTGTGAATTCATAAAACAGCATGGATAAACTGCATAAAGATGCAATGTCTCCTCACTGATAGGCTGAATCTGCTAATGTTTTACCTACTACTGCTATTTTAAGTAGCACATGCTCATTTAAGGTCATAGGCAGTCCTGTTATGAGTGTTTGTATGGGGTGTTAATAGTTAAAAGACATGCCTATTACACAAATCATACATTTCACCAGACAAAGGGATATTAATGTAAAAACATTTCCCCCAATACCACAAATGATTTAGTGTATTCAGTAAATGTGTTAGCATTTTAACACTATTTAAATATATTTACTGTTAGGAGATTGCTCTAACAGCACATTTACCCGTTAAGAGGATTACTGTAAGTGTAATCTATTTTAGGTTATTAAAAATATTTCTTGAGTAATAAATTTGCTAGAATTGATCAGAGTGCTGTAGCTTGGAGAAGCAACAAGAGAGCCGTACAGGAAGCAAATGAATTGGTGTCATATTAGTGAAATGTGTAACTACTGCATCAGATAGCAATCTTCTGTAATTTTCATCACTGAAGATTTCTATGGTGCTCTGAATGGTTGGATACAAAAGCTCCAGGAAACTGCAACATGCATTAAGGGACAGTGGACAACAGTCTATGACCAGATCCACTAAAGTTTGCATTACATTTGCCTTCATGGAAATGCAGAACCTATGCTGATCATCATAAAGTTGCAAAATAGGAGGAAGATATGTCTACTTTCCACCTGCAATGGGATTATTCACACCTGAATGTGGTTGCAGTTTCCAATGAAATTAAAAAAAATGTTACTACCTACCAATGTTTCTTTAGCATCTCAGTGGTTACAGTTTAATAAAACTTTTTTTGTTGTGGCGAGATTTTACTTTTTAAAAATCGACTGATCTGATGTGTAATGAAATGAGGTGATCTGGGGCATCCTTAGCAGGTGCCGTAGGGGTTTGCTCATCCAATATAATGGGAGCAACACTGATCCTCTCAAAGTCCGTGGTGCTTGTTGTAAAACATCTTGTTTTCCTTTTCTTTGTATTTGCCTCTATTGATGAAGCCAGGGCAGTTGTGTCTAAAATAAAAGGGGAAAAAAAAGAATTACTTTAAAAAGCTTAACTTTATGGGCATGTTTGCTAGATCAAGTACAACAGAAACAAAACATATCATGCTCTATCTTCAGACCTATCAGTAATGGATAAAGGGGAGAAAGTAAACAGGGCTGATAGAGACTTGTTAGTGTTATAAACTGAGTTCTGTTGAGGCAATGAACTTCAGAAAATCACCAGTTACTTTTTCTTCGTTTTTTTGGAACTAGTTAGTATGCGGGTGACAGTGGCAGGAAGCTGGCAAGTGGCACGGAGGCTGTGCTTTTGCATTCGTGACACATATAGATGTCTGGAATCAACTGCACATGTCAGGCCTTTAATTACTTTCAACAGTAAATCAATGGGGGCTGATTAATAAGACAGGGGCCAGTGCGAAGGTTGGGGCAGGTTACTGAAACAAGAGAGCTTGCTTAAGGGGGGAAACTAATTGTATGAATTATTGAGTAAGCTGTCCATTCTGAGCAATGATGCAATTGTTTTTTAAGAAATAAATAAATAATTGAACAAAATGTGCCCATTGGTCCTTAAATTTTCTTAACTTGATTTACTATGGACTAACTTTGGCGGATTAATGAATACTTCTCGATAACTCTATAAGCTGTTTAATTCCTTAATGAGTGGCCATCAAATGATTGATTGATATTGGATTCTCTCTTATTTAATTTAGTAAATGATTATGCTCATTTTGGTCCTCTTTGAAGCTGTGTAGTAAGTGAGGGCAGTGAAGAGTCTAATTCAAGCAAATTATGATTATGATTCTTGAAAAGTTTGAAAATTTTCAACCATCTGTTAGTAACTTAAGCTTGGTTGTTCTGTTACTGCTTCTGATCTTTGTTACAGAACAGTAGTGAGTGAATGGCCTCATAAAGACCAAGGAACACATCTGATAGGTTAAGGAGAAGGTTGTAGAGAGCTTTAAAACACTGGTTGGTTTATTATCCAAGAATGGAGAAATAGTAGCAAAACTGCCAACTTACCCAAATATCCTCCAAGTAATTATAGTTTTAATCAAAGAGGTATACAAAGGGGTTCATGGTAACTCCAAACAAAGTGCAGATCTCAAAAGCCTGTATGGGGACATTGGGTGACAGCTGTTAGTTATGTGTAACCCAAAAATGTGGCCATTACAAAAGATTGGCAAAAAGAAAGAGGTCTTTCAACGTGGGAGCCAGCTTGCTGGCTTCTATGCAAAACCCTGGAAGCATTCTACACTCCAGTCAACATACCATGGCCACAATGAAACATGGTGGTGGATGTATTATGCTGGATTCAGGCTATTTTTCAGTAAGGATAGGGAAGATGGTCAGAATATATTAAAACGTTGAGCAAAATGCATAGCTAGATACCAAGAAAAAAGTTTTAGCAGATGCAAATGATTTTAGAGTGGTGGCATTCACCTTCTAGCAGCATTTCAAAATACAACAGTAGTGACAACAGTCAGATTCAGAACAGAAACTATTTTCGCACTGGAAAGCCTTATAGTAATCTAACACCTAAATTAAAATCCAGAATCTGTTACAAGACTGGAAAAATTATATTATATTCATTCCAATGAAATGCTTTTGGTTCTGATTCAAATCTCCCTGTAAAGTGCCATGAGATGATGTATTATAGAATGGTGCTATATTAAACTGACTTAAAATGAACTGAACTTAACATACTGTGGAGACCCAAAAGGGGAGCAGTTATTTTTGCTGAGATCTGTATGGTTTTTCTTTTTAAAATCACAGTTTAATTATAACTTTAGGTTTTAAAAACACATATAGACATAATAATCTGTCATTGAGAATCAATGAAACTCAGTCTTCTATTCATGACACATGATTAAAGTTGACAGAAATCACTTGCTGACAACTCTCAATGGCTCTGTGTGTGATCAGACGGTGGGTGCCAATTTATTTACTGCAATCTTTTTCCCACTTACTGTAGTGGCTGACTGTGAGCCAATCCCAAGAAAATGTGTAAAACACACAAGCTGATTGCTAGTAATGTGCCTCCACTGCTATTCTGATGGAAACCCACAGCATGCATGGTGGAATATAACAGCAGTGACGCTTTGTCTCTATACTTCAGCAGACTTTGGATGAAGCACCTGTCAGGGAGGGCTGCAGGGTAACAACTGTTTATTGTTCTTCATACCCTAAATCCACTTGACTTCTGTATCTTTTTGATTATGCTTTTTGATTAAAATTTCTGTGAACAGAAAAAGTAAATGTTAAATGGTAATTTTCCAGTTTTCTTCTGTCCACTATGATTATAGAGTTTGGATGAGTAGATAAGACACTAAAGTTAGAATTAGAGCCTGGTGCTTGCATGACTCACCCAGTCAACTAGTCTCATTCTATTCTAGCTTCCATCTGTGACAGATGGTCCTGAATAATGTCCAGAATGTTTTTACAGGGCATGTATCAGTAACACTCACAGTTTAGGCTTGGGATACAAAATCATAAACTGATTTTATTATGGCATTTTGAAAAGGCAGATGAAACTATTCTGCATTTGAATCATTTTTTATATCTTAGACTTGGAGATCTTCTGAAACAAAGATCAAGCTTTCTTTGAGTTCCCCGATCCTTACTGAGGTTCTCGTTGCATTCTTAATGGTTCAAAATTTTTGGGTAATGAGATTTTTTGTGTGGCAATTCAACATTAATTTTAAAATGTGGCCTGTATTTGACCAGTGTAAATGTTTTGCTGCTCCAAACTGATGAACAGGAGCATTAAAACAATAGAGCATTGTCACACATGGAAGAACAATAAGGGTGGAGAAATAGGTGTAATGTTTTAAAATAACAACAGAAGCCATTTATTGTGTCAGCAGGTGCATACAATAAAATGGGAAACTCATTAATAAAAGGAGAGCAAAGCTTATCAAAATTTAAGGGAGATTTGAGATTAGGGAGATGCCATTTTAGCACAAAAAAAACTGTCTGGATACCGATACACATCCAGCAATGGTAGGGCAGATATTTTCACAATTTCATAGAGGCTGGGTTTATTCATAAATCATGTTAACGACCATTTGTAAACATATATGTAGGTGCTTCTCCTCTCACCTCTACAGGCGGGAGACTTGATGCCATGTATTACAGGCAGATCACCACATGCTCAATAACCTCCATACAATTTTAAAGTCCTTTGTTTGAAGGGTCATATACAAAGTTACAATGTCAAGTATTTCCCAAATCCAAATCCTTTGAATTAGGCATGAATAAAGTTTTTACTGTGTTTACTGACAAGCTTTAAGGCATTGGAGTCTCCATGCATCAGTGCAAAGACTGAAATATGAGTGAGTATGCTTCGTGGAAGACGTATATTTCCCCTTGATGTAAAAAAGTATGTAAGAAAAGTTAACAGGGGGACACAAGGAGGTGTTATAGAAGCAGAAGAATGCCTGCTGCTGAAACATACCTGACTAACGTAAGGGCAAGATGTGCTCGCTATAGTGAGCGATGTAGTGATGATGTATGATGGAGTGAACACATCCGACACGATTTTCTGCAGAGGACTTCCTTTGCTCCGACTGAGATATACCTCAGGTCTATTTTAGTTGGACTACGCAGCAATTCAGCAGCAATTTCATGGGTCTGAGGGGAAGGGAGACGCTGTAACAAAGCGTCTCCCTTCCCCTCGATCAATTCTTGCACATACACTTTGGGTAAAATAAAAAAAATAAAACCTGTCAGTTGCAAGGCGAAAAAGTCTGGTCTGGAGGTGCACAGCACATATTTAGCAAGCGGGGCAGACTTGTGCATATACAATCAATAACACTTAAAAAAACAGAACACTTTACCCATAATAGGAATTCAGGAGGAGAGAAAACAGATAAAATAGTCATGCTTTTTGAGCCTTGCAAAAACAACAAGGTACAGTAGAAAAAGCAGCTTATCAATCTTCTAAAAAAAATTCAACAAACTTCACAAGGACGGAAAATAGATATAGTAAAATAGTGATCTTCTATGAGCGTCCCAAAAATCAAAAACAACAAGGGTAAGGCAGTGCAGGTAAGCACAGGTTATCACTCTCCCTTCTTTATAAAAAAAAAATCAACAAACTTCACAGGTCAACCTCTCACTGCCTCATCCAGTAACCATTTAAACGGCCCCACAGTTTTCATTGCTGTTTTCTTTTTCTTTAAGATAATTCCATATTTCTAATATAAGCCTATCAAAATCCTCTACCTGTTCTGGTTAGAAATGCTGCACAGCAATCTGTTAAGGAAGTGGGGATTTGTTTTGTAGCTGTGCTGTTTTTTAAGATAACCTTTTATAGTCTTTCCCAGTTAAAATGTGTGGCAGTGTTTTAAGTCATAAAACACTGACATATCTAGATCGGCTTACACTGCGTAGTCGAAGCCTCTATACACTGTTAAAAAATTTAGTAAAAAATACAGCAAAATACCATGAAATAGCAACAATAAAAAAACGTGAAGCCAAAAATGGTCCTTTACTTTATTAAATACGGTAAATAACCAATAATCAAATAACTGGAAAAAATGCTGAACTTTATTCAGAAAAAATACAAAATTCACAGTGGTTCAAGAAAATACTGTATGGATAGAAATATTAAAACCCTTGATTTTTACGGAATTATTTGGATAAAACTACAGGTTATCGAGTTCTGCATATTTAAATTTAAGCATTATCTTCCATTATTACAGAATCAAAATGTTAGAATACATAATAATTCCAATCAAAGACACTGTAAAACATGTACAATTCATTGTTTTAGTTCCTATTATCAGATAAAAATCAATGCATGCATGCAACAAAAATAAAACAAAAAGGAATAAAAAATAATTCTACACAGGGTCCCCTATTAGCCCATGAATCAAAAGCAGCCGTTAAATTTGCTTCTGCCTTGGGCCAGCAATCCTTTTCCCTCACACTTTCAATAACATTTTCTATTTTCCATGCTCTTTTTTTGTCCCATTATCAGACCACTTTTGGTGTGCCCAACTTAAATCAGTGCAGTGGTTGTTGATTTACAGCTAAACAACTGTTTAACTGTTTGAATTCATGTTTCTGGGTTTTTTTACTGGGACAGGTTGAACCGCAGAGCACTCAATGAAAAAACATGTTTACTGATAGTACCCTGCTCTCTTAAAATATATTGTCCAATTAACGACCTGATTCACCGTTATCAGGTCTTTTTGGGCAGGAGAATATCTATGAAGCATCCCGATCCACACTCCATTCCAGTAGATGGCTTTCATGCACATCAGTAAGTTGCTTGCCAACCAAAAAAGAAGACCTCATTCACTGTTTCCACCAATAGGATGGCGCGCTGCTATGATGCGTGCAGGTTGTTCGTTTGCCAGCAGGAAACGAACCGCCATTTTTTTTTTTTTTTATTAAACAATTTGAACAAGTGTACAATATCACATGGCATGTACATACATGAAGAAAAACAAGTCTTACAGGCTTAAGGCACACATAATTATAAGACAACAACAACAACACAAAAGGCAAAGTAAAATGACAAAACCAAACAGAAAAAGGGGGCAGTTGTTCTCAAATAAATTTAGACTATCATAGGCATTCAAAGGTTGTATTTCCTGCTTGTTTTCATCTGTTTTAAGGTTCTGAAATGATTGTCCATTAGAAGGTTTTTAAAGGCTGGAAAGGCAGGTTTTCTATTTCCCCATTTACAGGAGTGGATGAAGAATTTGGCAAGGATCAGCAGGTTGTATAGAATGAGGTCTATTCTTCTGTCTCTGTGAGTGGTTCCAAAAATTATATCCTCTCTTTTGAAGGGATGATGTAAGGCAAGTGTTGATGAGATCCAGTCCTGAAAGTTTCTCCAAAATATTCCAGTTTGCACACAACTGAAAAAGAGAGGTACAGAAAGGTAGAGCTGTTTGAATCAAAGTTGAATCTTTGTCTTAATAGTTCCCTGGATGGAAAAACATCATCGAGAATTTTAGAATGAAATTCTTTAGCTTTAGGACTTACAGGGTATTTAAGGTTTTTCAGGAATCTTCACCACGCTAACAGACACGGCTTCTGACCTCGTGCCAGCGCCATTGCGCTCACATAAATATCGACGTTTTCGGATATATTCCTGACCAGGACTGCCTAAAATAAATACATGAGGTGAGTACATCTTTCCAATTCGAAAGGGAAAGGCAATTCAACTTACTTCTGAAAATGTCACTGTTGTTTGCTAGGTGTGTCGACTATTTTTATCGGGTTTTTAGAAAATCCAACAATACTAATTTTACTAAGCATTTCATTTTTTTGGAATTTTTTTACCCCGAGTGTGTGAAATTAGCTAATTAGACGACCTATTTAGCTGTAACCCTTTAGGCAATGTGGTGGTGCAGGCTTTTAGAGTCAAATCTAGCTTGGAGGTAGCATTGACGCTAGTAGCTTCCTAGTCAAGCCTCTCAGCTGTCACTCTTGATCGTGTGACACACTTCTAATCAAGTGCACGCGCCACACCGAATTTGTATCTAAAAATGCATACACATAATGTTATGTGTATGGATTGATACTTAAACATATGTTAACCTTTCCTGTATTTGCCACCTGACCGTGGTGGAGAAGAACAGGGGAGACACGTCCTTCTGGGCTGAAAAGTAGTCCACCTTCCAGGGTTAACTCTCTAACTTGTGTACAGCGGGGGTGAGCCGTAGGAAGGAACATAGAGGCAAGCCAATTTGTCAGGAACTTGGGTCCGTTTATTCCTTCAGAATGACGTTTTCCCTTACAGCCACAGTGCCCTCTGCTGGGAGAGGTTTCCCCGTCACTGTACAAAGCACACAGTACCTGTCCTCTATATGAGCTCTTATCTCATAGAGACTGTTCTTTAAACACTGTCATGATGGGTTTCAGGGATCTAACCCACATGCAGAACACCACACGGAAACGGGGAAAAGGTTAACAAGTTTATTTTGAATAAAGACTGAATGTACAGGTTCTGGTTCCGGTTCGGGTCCAAAGCGGGATTCACTGA
>JAUZNJ010039884.1:0-10573 GCA_034780135.1 Jordanella pulchra | reverse complement strand
CCATCCATCCATCCATCCATCCATCCATCCATCCATCCATCCATCCATCCATCCATCCATCCATCCATCCATCGTGTATTGCTGTGAGGTCCTCCCTGTTCTTGGTGATACTATCTGAGTTTTTCTTCTCCCGCCATCCTGCGGTCTTTAAATCCCAGAACTCTCCAGAGACGTTTGTCTTCTTTGACTTTTTAACTGTGAAATCTGGATCATCATTCTGAATGAAACTGGGTTGAACTGTTTCAGCTCTGAGTCGGCTGGTGTTTTTTTACAGGTGCTAAAGGAGATGAACCATGACGCTCCCATGAACCACGCCCTCAGAGAAAAGATAACAATGGGAGATCCTTACTCCATCTTCCAGGTGATCCTCCTCAGACACCTGACCTGATGAGCTTCCAGTTTCAGTAACTTCATACCTCATTAGGGACCATCAGACCTAACTGGCTATGACCTTTGATCCTGCAGATGTGTGATCTTGCTGTGATGACTGATGCCAGTTTACACAAACCAAACCCAACATGGCTGCAGCTCAGTGAGTCAGAAGTCTTTTTTCAAGCAGTTAACCTGACGATTTAACAAACAAAAATGAACCTGGGTCCTAAGGTCCAGTTTTGACCAAATAAAGAACCATCTGATCACAGGAGGTCCTAAAAGTCTGGACAAAACAAAGCATGTTACAGGATTTCATTATTTCTTCCAACCCATCCCAGCAGTTCTCTGGTTTGGCCCTGATTTTATGCTGGTTCTTGTTCTGTCACTGTTTCTGTACTGATTTTGTTCTAATTTGGTCTGATTTTGTCTTGTTCACTATGAGCTGCAGTTATTCTCTCACGTTTGTTCTTGTTAGGTGTTTTTCTTCTTCATCATTCTTTTAGAGTTCTGCTTTAGGTCCGTTCTGTTCTGGTTCAGTTCTGCTCTGGTTCAGTTCAGATTTGGTTCTGGTCTGTTCTGGTTTTGTTCTGCCTTAGGTCCGTTCTGTTCTGGTTTAGTCATTTTGTAAACCTAGAGTGGTATTAGAACCAATGAGAGAGCTGGTTTATCTGCTTAGGGACCTGGAGGTTCTCGTCCTCTTTAATAATTCAAATTCAAGTGTTCAGTTAAAAAAAAAACGTTAAGTTTGAAATGACTGTTTTTCATTTCCAGTGGCTCTCTTGGTTCAGCCTTCTTCTTCTATTCATCAACCTGGTACATGCTGGTAGTTCCTGTCCTCCATCCTGTCCTCCTCCTCCTCTCTCTGCATCCTTTGAACCTGTTGTTCTTCATCCCAGGTTCTACTTATTTTCTGAGTTTGGAGACATGCTGAGAACCAGATCATCTCCAACAGTTAGATGGATGTTCTTCCCCCTCTGCTGTTACTAACCTTCATCTTCTGGACAGCAGAAGAGGAACTGGTTCACTATCTCCAGATGGACGGAGAACATCTGGAGGAACAAGCACAGCCGCACAAGCGAGAGAACTTTCCGGAGACCTGGGTCTGGACTGAAGTCAACACAGGGTAATGGTTTTCCCTTGTTTTTTCCAGAACCAGTGGGTTCAGATCAATGTTATCAGAGCAGCAGGTTTTAGCTGCACCTCAGATCTGCACCACGCATCTCATTAAACACAGAAACAGAATCAGCAGCGAGTCACGGCTGGTTCTGGAGGTTCTAGTCAGTTAGTCGGAGGTTTCTGATGTCCTCCTCAGACTCGCCTAAGGTACTGAAAATGTTCTTTCAGCAGAACATCTGATTCCGATGGTTTAATTCTTCAGAACCCAGCTAACGATCCGTTCATTTAGTCGAAGTGTTGAAGTAGTTCGAACATCTTTAGTTGAGGACGGTTGCTCCAAACCTTTTAGATTCTTCTTTGTCACATCTAGACGTATCTTCTCAGAGCTTTAGACCAAGAGGAGATCCCACTGACGGTTCCTGACAGCATCACCACCTGGACGGCCTCCGCCTTCGTCATGTCCCAGAACCTGGGTCTGGGAGTCACGGAGAAACCAGCAGAGGTATACTGTAGACCCAGACACATTGAAAGGCTTCAGTGTGATAAATCCTCCATCTTCAGAACCTGCTGCTCTGATCTTCTCTGTGGTCCACCTGCAGCTCACAGTGTTTCAGGACTTCTTCCTGTCCCTCAATCTTCCGGCCTGCATTACCCGGGGAGAGGAGCTGGTGCTGGAGGTGGTTCTGTTCAACTACCTCCAAGAGGACCTGGAGGTCAGTCTTCTTTCGTCACAGAAAGGCTTGGTGTTCTGGGACACAAAAAAAAAAATCATCATCATCCACTCAGTTCAATCGTCCCTGGATGAAGTTTTGTGTTTATATATTTGTTCTGTGTAAATAAAATTCAGCATGAGGGGCCAAATGTACACAATGGTCCCGTTTACGTTTCTGTCGTTTAGCACACTATCTTCACATTTAATGTTTTTGTTTTTTTTATCTAACATTTGAGGGGAAAACACAAATGAATAAATATAAAAAAATTCTTTATCTAAGGATTACATCTAAGTTTATGTGCTAGATCTGTTTCTACATCCTGCATCTCTATATAAATGTGGTATTTACATTTAGACCCTGAAACTAAATTTAAAATTATATATCTAAAATCCCACATCTAAATGTTATTTTGGATATAAATCTCATATTTAAATCTTAAATCTAAATTCCAAATATAACTTATAACAAAATAATACAGCTAAATGTATCTCTTAAATTTAAATCTAAATACAGATCTTAAATATAAAACTGAAATCTAAGACTTCAATCTTTAGAAGACATGCTAATGAATGACACCCCCAGCATGAGGCGGTGGGCGGGTCCTTAAATAAGCCTCCTCCTCTCATTGGCCTAACTTTGTATGAGGGGCGTGGCCACAACTTGAGCCAATAAATGAGCGAGGTGCAAAGGCGTATCTTCGAAAGATTTCAGTCTAAGATTTAAGATGTAGAATTAGGTAATAAGATTTATCGTTACATTTAGGATTTAGATTTCTGTACCTCCACCAAGGAGGTTATGTTCTTAGGAGAGTTTGTGTGTTTGTCTGTCTGTCTGTGTACAGGATAACTTGAAAAGATATTGATGTATTTTAATGATATTGATGTTCCTCACGACAAGCAATAATCCATTAGATTTTGGTTATGATCCAGATCATAATCTGGATACAGGACATTTTTTAAGGATCCTTTAACATTGTGAGATAGGGATATTTGGCGCAACAAGCAGTTCCCACTAAACCAGAGGGTGTTTAGCTATAGGATGAAAGTCACAACATGAGGGGAAATTTGCTTTTTGGGGGAGATCTGCATTCTCAGATTGCTTTTATAGTTTTGGATTTAGATGTAACTATTAAAAATAAAAATATACAGTTCGATTTTAAAAACGGATTCAAGATACATAGTTAGATTCAAGATTTAGATATAAGATGTAAATTCTGATATATACTTAAGGTTTAGTTCATAACTATATGATGGTGAAATATATTGAACATTTATATTTACCGTTTGCCACTAAACGTTACAAAAACCCCAAATGTTAAGACAGTGAGCTAAATAACAGAAATGTGAGGGTTAAAATAGTTTTACTGAATTTCTACATTTTACACCCCCCATAGAGGGAGCAGACCACAGGAATCCGCCTGAATCTTTAACTGTGCTTCAGGGTTTTAGCTGCATGACGCTGTTAGCAAAGACCCTCTAAAGGAAGGCGTTTTCTTCTTCTACTGTATTATGTTTCACTGTCGCATCAGGAACCCAGATGGTGGTGATTTCAGCTCTCATTGAGCTTCACCCAAAGCTCGCTGTGGTCGTTCAGCTTCCTGTTCTCCTCTGCAACGTGCTGCAGTGAAGACCTGACCCAGAAACACGCTTCCTTCATCACCCCACCCTTTCAGCTTTGTCTTGCTGAACCTAATCTGGGTGTATCTCCTTCTTCAGGTTGCCGTGATGGTGGCAGAGAGTGACAGCTTCGAGTTCGTCTTTCCAGACAACGAGGCCGTCTCAATGGCCAGCATCCGTCATGTCTATGTGGAGAGGGAGGGCGGGGCCACCGTCCTGATCCCCATCAGGCCTCTGGTCCTCGGAAACATCGCAATCTCTGTGAAGGCCATGTCCTCTGCAGCGTCTGACCACATCCACACCACTGTCCTGGTTAAGGTGTGGAGAGAAGCTCGGCTTTTATCTGGAAGGAAACGTGTTTAGTGAAGCTGAAAGTAAATTGATTCATTTAAAAGACTTGATTTAATCAGAATCAGCTTCATGCAGAAAAAAACAATCTCAGAATGGCTGTATTTAATTGAATATGACTCTTCTGGTTGTGAGGCGTTCAGCTCAGCTGTCCCAGCAGGGGGCGGGAGCTACAAAGGTCCTCACTTTGCTCTTAGAATATAAAAAATATGTTTTCCCTCAGCTGCTCACTCACACGCAGATTTAAGGGCAATTCAGAGACACCAACAACTGAGCAGTCGGTGTTTTTGGACAATGGGAGGCTGGAGAAATCCTGCAAACTCCATGGAGATAAACATCAGCCCAGAGTTTAAACCATAGAGAATATTTTAGGTAGTGAATCATGTTAGTCAAAGGCTTAGTTTGAAATGTGGAAACTAGCTGCAGAAGAATGATCTAGACTGTCTCTCCTCACATAATGTTCCCTGACCATAAAGAGTCGGAACCGCGGGCAATCCGGTCCTGTTTCTTGGTTCTGCTCCTAGAATGAACCTCTTTGAATCCTGGAGGTGAGCTTTTGATCTCTACAGCCTACATTGTGTTTTCCTTCTCAGGCTGAAGGAATCCAGCAGACGTTCTCCTCCTCGTTGCTGATCCACCTTTCTGCAGACCAGATGAGCCTCTCCAGAGATGTCAGGTTCTCCTTCCCACCAGGTGTGGTGGAGGGCAGCGAGCGCGTTTCATTGACAGCCGTCGGTACGTCATCATCCCATCCTTTATGGGAGGGTTGTGGTGAGACCCTGGTCCAGTTAGATGGACGTCATTTGAAAGGGCAGATTTAGAGTTGATAGGAGAGATGGAGGGGCTTAGCTAGGGGGATCTACAGGTTCAAATAAAACACTCATGCGTGCTGCTCAACACAGATCAGGCTTCCTTTCTTCTTGCACTTGAGGAAAGCAGCAGCAGGAGGATCATTAATTCTGGTACTGATCCATTCTACTTTCAATGGATCAGTGTTTGTTTCTCCATCTGGTTCACTTGGACACAGAGATGTTCCGGTAAAGATCATCAAAATGTTCTGCGTCAACATGCTTTTGATAAATTAGAATTAGGCTGAGTCTTCAGTGACCAACTAATATTCAGAACTTTAATAGATTTTCGAAAACCCATCGGTGCAATTTCTAGTGAAAGGCTGTTTGTTTTAAATTTCTTAATAAACATTAATATTATTGTTTGCTTAATACAAGGAATAAATTCTAAAAGGTAGATCAAAACATTTTAATCAAAACAGTGTTTTAAATTCGAGCCACTGGAAGGCTAGGTCTATGAAGGGGCCAAGATGAGAACCCTAGAGGGCCAAGATAGGAACCCTAGAGGGCCAAGATAGGAACCCTAGAGGGCCAAGATAAGAACCATGAGCTGGACCAGGGTAACAACCCTAGAGGGCCCAGGATAAGAACTAGGGGGGGACAGGATAACAACCAAATGAGGGATCAGGATATCATCCACTGAGGTACATTCGCACCGAACATGAGTTTCGCAGCCGGAGCAAAGGATTTCCATGTTATCTCCCTTTTGAGGGCAGCTCTAGAGTGAAGGTGACAAATTTAGCAAATGGCGCAATTTCTGTAAAATTTGATCGCAGCTGTGGAGTGGAAAAAGATGAACTTTTGTTTACATTTGCATCATAAAATTGAATAAGGAGACTACAGGCGGCTGTGCCCTACAATGAAGGAAGCAACTGAGAAAAACTTTTTGGATCAAAATGAAAGATATCGAAAATAATTTTGATGAAGCGGGGAATGTTCTGAAGAGGTTTGTGAGAGGCTTGTTAAAAAGTAGTTTTAATTTAGCTCCAGACGGCGCAAATAACGACCAACCACAGTCTGCCTGGTGGGCTCCTCTGATCCATCGTTTTCCTCCTTCTATCTCCCACAGTTAGCCTTTAGAGCAGGGGTCTCAAACCGGTCAGGGACCCTGAATGTGGAGGAGAGGCTGAGGCTGGCTGAGAGTAGGTCAACAGTACATCGGAGAAGTCCGCTAAGGAGACAGAGCAGGAAGAGGCGGTGGCTGGCCAGGGCTAACCTCTAAAGCAGGGGTCTCAAACTGGTTCCAGAAAGGGCCGTGTGGCTGCTGGTTTTCTTTCCACCCAGACTCCATTCATCTCATCAAGTCAGTCTAGTCTTAACCTGATGACTTACCTCTCCTCAACATTCAGCGTCCCTGACAGCTCAGTGAACTAATCCCATCCACTGCTGTGCTCCTTTGATTCTCTGCAGTTAGCCTTTATAGCTAGCAGCGGCCAGCAGTAGCCTCTCCTCACTCTGGAGATGTGGGCCCTCCAATCTTCCGCTGTGGTACCTTCACTCCGGAGGGGGGCACAGTTGGCTGCCTTGTCCCAGTTCTGGTTCTCTCTGCTGGTGTTCTACAATGATAGCCATGGGGGGCTTAGAATGGTAGAACCAACGATAGAACCCAGAATCAGCCTCTTTCTGGGTCAGTCTTGGTTCCGCTTCCTCCTGATGACACTCTTACATCGGTTTAGTTTGGATCAGAACCAGCTCTAAAGATAGCATTCATGTTCTTTAAAACCATAAACATTTTGGACCCAAGCTGAAAAATGAAGGTTCTGCTGGTTTTCCCTCAAAGTCTCAATAATCTGATTGCTGCTGTGATGAAGGTGACATCCTGGGTCCCTCCATCAGTGGTCTGGACTCGCTGATCCAGATGCCGTACGGCTGTGGGGAGCAGAACATGATCCACTTTGCTCCAAACATCTATGTCCTCCAGTACCTGAGTGCCACGGGCCAAGTGGACCCAGATGTGACGAAGCGAGCCACAGACTACATGATTAAAGGTACAACATCTCCTCCCGTTATTCCTGACAACACCTCATTGTTTCTGAAGAACAATGGATCAGAACCCCTGAATATAGTATAACAGAATATTTTCCTAATTTCTCGGACCTCCTGATCTTTCTCATTCTGTTCTGTGATTCGTGTTTTAATGTGATCAGTGATTACTGAATATGGTAATTAAGTAAAATAGGTCCAATAAATGGTGAACAAGTTTCAGAACCAGCTGTTTGGATACAGGAGCCTAGACCACTCATCAGCTGATGTAGAACCTCGTAGAACCAGCCATAATGAAGTCGGATTGTCCTCCTACAGGTTATGAGCAGGAACTGTCCTATCAGAGAGCAGATGGCTCCTTCAGCGCTTTTGGAGAGCAGGATTCATCTGGCAGCACCTGGTACATCACTGACATCCAGAGCTGGAGCTCAGAACCCGAACAGAACCCCCTCTGAACCGCCTCTGTCTGCGCAGGCTGTCTGCGTTCGTGCTGCGCTGCTTCCTGCAGGCCAGGCCGTTCATCAGCCTAGATGACCGGGTTCTAGAGAGGACGGCGGCTTGGATCATCATGCAGCAGGGACCAGATGGCAGGATGCTTGAGCCCGGCAGAGTGATCCACACCGAGCTCCAGGGAGGTCTGGATGGGCCCATTTCCCTGACGTCCTACGTCCTCATCGCCCTGTTGGAGGATGATGTCATCAGGGTAAGAACCCAGTTAGCCTCACCTGGTCCTGGTGCAGACAGGATGGTCTTTCCATGAGTCTCCATCGGTTCTGGTACGGTTGGTGCTGTGGGCTGAGCTGTGATCAACTGATTGCTGCCCTGTTGTCTGTCTGTCAGACTCGCTATGCTGCACAGGTGTCTGTGGCCCGGTCCTACCTGGAGACCCGTTTGACTCAAGGTGTTTCCAGTAACTACAGCCTCAGCCTACTCACCTACGCTCTGACTCTGGCAGGAAGTCGCGCCTCCATGACAGCCCTGAGAGAACTGACTGGACGAGCTGAGCTCAGAGGTACGTCCTCTGGCTGCGGTTCAGTGCGGTCGGTTCCTGCAGCATCCTTCTTGTACTGGATGTGTCCCCCTGTGAACAGACGGTGTGCTGATGTGGTCCTCTCCTGACCGGAGCCTGTCGTCGTCATGGCAGCCGCGCTCTGCAGACATCGAGATGGCGTCCTACGTGCTGCTTTCTCTCCACAAACTGAATCTGGTCTCTGATGGTTTGAGCCTCATGAAGTGGCTCAGCCAGCAGAGGAACCACCTGGGAGGATATGGCAGCACTCAGGTCAGAACTACAGAACCAGAGTGGGTCAGAACCAAAGATTTGGGCCATTTCAGACTAGATTCTGCTCAAATTTAGATTTTTTTTTTTCTGGTTGCACTTTTGGTTCAGTTTAGATCTAAATTCAATCTATTTAAATCTGCTTTTAATTCTGATTAAATCACTAAACCAGCAGCCTGCTGACATGCAGGACAGATGGGAGTCTGAGGAGCAAACCTGGACATTAAAAATCTTCAGAAACTAACTGGACCTTTCCTGGGAAAATCCTTGAGATCCTTTCCTAATTCCTGACTCTGTCCCTATCACAGGACACGGTGGTGGCTCTGCAGGCCCTGTCCACATTCGCCCCCCTGGGAATATCAAAGCAGCCTGACATAAACATCAGAGTAGCTGACAGAGACTCGGACACCGTCGCCTCCTTCCACATCAGGGAGGACAACTTCCTGCTCCTTCAGAGTCAGCAGGTAACCAGGGAGCCTTTAACCATGAAAGGACAACTGACAACATCAATCAGGAAGCAGTCATTGCACGAGTTTAAGGCTGATGAGTCTGTTTCCAGTTTGAGACCAAAAGAATGGACCAAAAAGACCAAAGGGAGTAACTTAAAGATTTAAAGAACCCCTGTGATTGACCAGACCTTAACAAGTTGTTAGACCCTAATGAGCTGCTAGACCATAGCAATCTGTCAGACTTTATCGAGCTGTTAGACTTTAATGATCCCATAAAATGCGTCCCAACCTGAGAGTTTCAGCTGGACCCATGATAATAGTTTTCAACTTCTTCACAACGGTTAATTAATCTCATAAGGTGGTGAATATTCTGGGTCATCTGGGTTCAAATTTAATGTTCTGATTGAGGATGAGAACCAGCAAGTTATCAAAACGTTATAACAGAAATATGCCTTAAATCAGAAACCTTCTGAACCATTAGAAGCCTCTAAAGAGGAGAAGAAAATGTCCAAGTGGGCCGAAGAGAGAGTAGATATCAGTTGGATGTAGCGTCACACCTGGCTAACATAAAAAAACAAGTTTATTTGTTGCACAATTCAGTACAAAGACAATTCAGAGTGCATTATGTGAAATAGACAATATAATAGAAGAAAAAGTAAAAGTAAATAATCGTTAAAAACAGTCTGGTCCCAATTTAGTCCCAGTCTGGTCCCAGTCCCAGTAACCTTCCCGGCTTTTTCGCAGATCGATCCAGAACCCGAACTGGATCTCCAGGTGTTTGCAAAAGGTCATGGACTGGCTCTATTCCAGGTACCGGTGTGTGAATCCTGTAACATCGCCCCCTGCTGGTTGGTGGTGCTCTGCCACCCTCTTATTCTCTGTGTCTCTTGCAGCTGAATGTGTTTTACAACATCAGGACTGAGGAGCTGATGAGGAAGAGACGGGACGCAGAGGAACATGACGCCTTCCATCTTTACGTGGATCTGTTTGACTCGGAGTTGAACGTCGCCAGTCTGCACATCTGCAGCAGGTGAGAAGGTCACATGGTCCAAACATCTGCATCAGGAGCATCAAAACTGTCAGATGGATTCAGAGCATCAGTCAGGCAGAGGAGCTGAAAATAAGTTAGTTATTTACTTAAAAAAGTCCTCCTTTTTCATTGGACTTTTATGTTTATGATGAACTATCTGTAGTTGAAAAAAATCATCAAACTTCAATTGATCAGGAGGAGTTTAAATAAAAAAGAAAGAGGATTTTTCATATTTTGAAAATGTCATGGAGATAGTTTTTTTCACTACAGCAACAAAATATAAAAATTTAAATGAAATGCTCCCCACCTTTAAAAGGTCCTAAGATATTTTTTAATTATTTCCAAACATATCTTTATTTGTTAAGTTTTTGGGTTTTTTTTTATTGGTCTTATCTTTATTGATTGTCATTCTTGTAATTATTATTGAAATTGTAGAGCAATAAGGAACATGTAGAAAAGAAAAACTACATAAATAATTGAAGCTCTTGAATTATTTATTTTATTGATTTTAAAATGAAACATTCGCTCCAGTATCTTCTCTGGTCTCTGTAGGCTATTTTATTTTCATTCAGTATTTTATCTTCTGAAGTGCAACAGAAAACCAAAAAAAAAGCGGTATTTGATTTCTCTTTAATCTAGTTTTTTTGGTCTCTTATAGCATCTCTTGTTTATGGCATCACAAATACATCAGCCTGCTAAACTCTAGCAGCTGTATTTAATAAACAAACGAAAACAGCTCTTCTTGTCATGGTGGGTTTCAGAGCTCTAACCCACATGCAGAACACCACACGGACTCAGGGAAAAAGTTCAACAGTTTAT
>JAUZNJ010039883.1:0-10574 GCA_034780135.1 Jordanella pulchra | reverse complement strand
GTGAGGGCTCCAGCCCAGGAGACCCAAGGCGCACTCTGCTGGAGGAAAGATGGAGCAACAGGCTCCGGATCCCAACAAGTAGGACATGAGTCCATATTTCTGACATGGTGTCTTCCCTTGATTATGGTCATAAACGGATGAACATGGTTTGCAGTTATGCTCAGGTAGGTCCTTAAAAAGATGTCCAGTTACCAACAGGACCGAAGTGTATTAAGAAAATATCCTCTATACTAGTATACCACCAACAACAGCCTGAACGATAGTTTCAAGGCTGGATGGATTCATGCTTTATGTTTACCACAGATTCTGAACATACCACTTGAATGTCCTTGCCAATAATGAGACACACCAGGGTTTTTTTTAGATGTTATTGTCCTCCTGTGGTGAGCCAAGTGTAAACTGTAGACTATGTTTCCTGTTTTTATCTTAAAACAGCCGAACCCTGTCTTTATGGTATTCCGGATCCCTTAGTTTTAATGATGCAATATTTTATCTAGCATGGGTTTATCATTTTTGAACCAATCAGTTCTTTCTCCTCTAAACTTTAAACAATGAACATACATTGATTGGACATATAGTCAGTGAACTAAGTGGAAAGAAATCTAAGGAAAAACAACATAGAATATGTCAAACACTTCTACTAATAAGAGTCATGGGGTCTAGTGTCATGAAGGACTTGTTCAGCTGTCTTTTAGATTTAGGCTTACATGGTCTTTTATGAGATTTTGACTAAACCCAGCATGCGATTCTTGAGTTCTTTTCTAATTTTTGTCTTCTCTAAAAGCAAAAGAAAGGACAGAGTTTGAAGGTCTTTTTTCCCCACATTAATTCTTTTCCAGTTAAAAAAAAAAAAGCAGAGTGAAATAGAACATTCCCACATCATGTCCACAGACACATGAGATTTTACAGCTCTCAGGGTTGAAAAAATAGCAGCTCGACCTGATTTTCTCTCTCTTTGCCAAATGGTCGTCTCCACGACTGGCCATAGCTGTGTATGAGAGAGCAGGCGGCAGCTGTCTGTCCAACAGATTTGGATGTTTAGATGTAATAAGTGTTTTGGGTCCCTGCCTGTTTCAACTCTAAGTATAAGTATTAATAAATCAAATGTTGCTCCCCCAGGAGTGGCAACAGCAGGTTTGACATTTAAGTCTTTTCTGTAGTTGCAGGGAATAATCTTCACAAGAGGGTAGTAGGGAATGCACAGGTTTTTGTTACTGAAACAGACAGAAAAAGGTACAGAAAATTTGGAGCTAGGCAGTAAGTGATGCTAACAACAAAAAACAGCAAAAATAATTGCTTCATTAGTCGCGCATATTTGAGGTTGGCAATTTGGCTGTTTTGAACTGAGTTTTTAAACTTACATCTAAGATTGATGGTAAGAATGCTTGGTGAAACGTCACATGTTGGTTTTTCAAACCTGTGGGTGTAAAGCCTTAACTAACTTATGAATCACATATATATTCCTACAAGCAATCTCTGGAAAAATTCCCTTAAAAGAAATTTAAATAGAAAATTAGAACCATGAGAGTAACCATACCACAGTACAAAATTACTGTAGCAATGAGTAACCCTTCAGTAAAAGCATAAAAGAGTTATTTTACCATCTAGATTTCAAACACAGCTGCAAAAAGATGAACCCTGTTTATAAAACAAAGACCCTAAATACTTCATGTGAGTTTACCAAATCATCCCCCACAAGCTGGAGTTGTAAACTAATAGTTTTCTTAAGTTCCCCTTAATCAAAGGTGGATTCAAAACATAATTAATCTGGGTATAAATCTAAGCAGAACTCATCCTAAAACAATGTATAACTTCCCAATTGTCCAATTCATTCATCCCCTTAACCTCAGATAATGCTGAATTTATTGCTCCAGACTTTTTATTTTTGCCACAATGAATTAATCCAACTGCTTACACAAACACAGTATTCTCTTTAGCTAAACAGATAGTCAGTTGGAAAACGTGTGTCTGTGTCAGTGTCTGTCTAAAGGATGTGAGTATAATGGCTGATGAGGTTAAAGAGGTTCATGTGTACCTCTGTGGGTCTCTGTGGTGTCTGCCTTCGTTTACAATCTGCTTCAAAGAGACTTGCAGCAAAAGCTCAGAGGTTTAAGGCTGTGCTCTTTTGAGTGTTTGCAGTGTCCAGGGCTCATCAGGCAGACTGCAAAAATCTGCCAGTTTAATGTGCTCACTGAGCAGGAACATTGTGTTTGGCTGTGGCTGTTCTTATCTGCCCCTGGGTGGTAGCCTTCTCACATCCTAATTTACTTTGTACTGAAAGGAACTTCCGTTAATACATTATTAAATATAGACCGGGGCAGTATATGGGAAAAACTTAAAGAGATTAATGTAATAATTGAATTATGGGATAACATCCTTGTACATTTCCAAATAAAGGAATAACAACCAAGAATGTCAAAAATATCTCAGATAAAGGCTCAACATATATTGGAACAAAGGCTGTGATTAAAAAATGTCAAACTATGGGCAGCTTAGTGGAGTTTTTGCTAGTAGAGCAATACTTCATCTTCCAGAAAACATTTATGATGATAGAGCTTTCGGAAGGATGGATGTCACATGCTTTTGGTGCAATTCTCCTTATATTGTCCAGGGTCCTCGGTCTCCTCTCTCTTCCATTCATTGCTCTCGCTTTTGCTTTCCATGTAATTTAGGTATTGAAATTAAGATGGCCATCACTGAGGGTTGGTTTTGTGTCTTATTTTCAATTTATTTCTGTGGAGCTGTTGTAATACTTAGATCATTTTTTTGCTTGACCCAATCTATCTATCTGTCTGTCTGTCTATCTGTCCGTCCGTCCGTCCGTCTGTCTGGCTCATACTCATATCAACCATGCATGTATTTTCTTTGGTGGTTTATCATTGCAGGGTCTAAAGGTCGTTGGGTTGGGGCCATTGTTCACCCTAGGATAGTTTCAAATCCATAATCATTTTATGCATTTAAAGTAAATCTTATATTTCTTTGTAGTTATTTGATTCTTTTCAGGATTAAAATAGCTGGAAAACCAAAAAAGTTTTGTTGCTTTTTCCTCACAGGTGTAGAGAAAACATTAATCATTTTTGATCTTTTGAACTTTAACAGTTGCATGTTTTCCAAGTAACATATGACAGCCTCATGAAAAGCTGATCCTTTACCTTTTCACCACAAATGTTGTACTTGGACATATTGAGTTTGTAGCTTACCAAAAACAAGTTGCACAGAAGGACAAGCTACAATCCCTTTGTAAAAAATGACAGGAATGACCATCTCACCATTTGAAGGTAAAGTTGAGCTTCATACATTAGAGGCTGCTGTCGGCTGGATTTGTGAAGTTCTGATATGTCTCAAGCCAAAAAACATAAAAGCACAGCAACAAAGTGAACCCTTTGACAGGTTATTGCAACATCTGTGACATCAAAGAACAAATGGAAAAAAAACGAAAAAAAAACTGTAGTATTAGCAGATCCAGCGGATAATTCTAAGTCCTCTCTGCTCTTTTTAGATAATTGGCAAAACTTGAACACTATAATAAAAGCAGGTATGCATTTTAAAGCAAAATGAATGGGATGATAATAGAGAATGATTGTTTTTATTCTGTAAAGACTTTAGTTGATCTTAATGTACATAAAATAAAGTGATTACAGAGAAACGAAAGCTGTTGGATTAATCAATAAAAAGAAATATGACAACATCAGGTAAAAGAATGATTTGAATGAGCCTGTTCAGTTTATATTTACACAGGGAGCTAACAATAAAACCACAAGGTCGACTATTGTCTTGGCAATGTTCTTGATAATATTTTATCATTTATAAGTCTTTACGCTGCCATTAAACTTTAAGATCTATTATACATTCAATTGCCAGCAGGTAAATGGCAATATTTATGTCATTGATACTAACACTTTCCACGCAAACAGGCCTACAGATGATGAACAAAATGTTTATGTTGCTCCTGCTGACAGTGGCTTTAGGCTTCTGAGCTGCTCAGTAATTAATGAGAGTTTTCTAATGATGGAAATGTATTTATGAATAAGCATGTCTCAAGCCAAAGGGAATGTGTGTTACTGTAAGGGATTAAAACACAGACTCTATGAATCCTTACTGTTTATATTTATTTTCTACCCTGTGAATATGAACCTTTATGGTCTGTTGTATATGAATTTGAAACATAAATTTAGTTTGCCACAGTAATTTTAGGACTGAAAGAAGGAATTAGATCAAAAAAGCAACAACGATCCATGTCATAAAATAAAAACCCATTTGATACTCTCCTCTCTTGTGTTTCATTTTTCTCCCCCTTAAATGCATTTGTATATTATCATTGCATGAAAGATTAGTGTTTTGGATTAGAGCGACTGTGGCATGTGTGGGTTGAACAGGTAAGCAGAAGCAGGAGTGTTGCTATGGTGTTGGTTTTGAAAGTACTCTTTATGTTTCAAGATATCAGACTTGCGTGGGCAAAGTCTGTGCAGTTGTCATCCTTCCGACCTCCCAGCTCAAGCTGCTTTTTTCCCTCTGTGGTTCATTTGATCTCCCATATAATGTCTAGAGATGAATCAGAAAAGCAGGCCCCAATAAGGCAGTGAAGATGAGTAAAATCAGAGATTCCCTTTTAAGATACAATGTCACATCGCATTACATTGAGTTTTAATTGGAAAAATGAATATTAATAATCAATGTCTTACTGCAGAAAAGTAAGTGCATTTTTGTTTGCTACCTTCTATCTAGCAATGTGGTTAAAGAAAAAGAGACAGTCTATAAACACTAAGTTTACCCCAAGTTTATTGCGAGTATGTCACTGGCACAAATACCAAAGAATATTAATCTGCATTACTCGGATCATGTAACTGTGGAAGCTATTTGAATAGTTTAATTGGGAAAAAAGAGACATAAAAGTATTTTAAAAAGTCTTAATTTGATCTTTTTTTATAATTACCAACTGTAACATAGAAAAATCCCTGAAATGAATAAAACTGAGTCCTTTCTGTCATATATTGTTGGACTTTTCTAAGTCCAGGTTTTAAATTTATTTTGTCTCAGTTGCTCTTTTCTAATAGCCACTTCTTAGATGGGAAAAACAAGAGACCCCCCCTAATGTAATTCAGACATTTTTTTTATTAGCAGTAGGGTGGACACCAGGAAATAGCAAATCAAAACTTCTCTAATTCTACATTCTTGATTTAAACCTTTTCGAACTGAAACAGTGATGAGAAACAAACACTCAAGGTGGATGTGATGCAGCAGGAATGATAAGAGGTCAGAAAGATCCTTTTATAATGTAAAGTATAAAACATGATCTGTGATGCTGTAGCTATGTATTTTCATTTATATGTATGTGAAACCTTATAATAAGCCTGGCATCATGAACTCTTGCATGATTTGATTGAATTGTCTCTATAAAGTGCCTTGAGATGATGCGCTGTGAAATGGCGCTATATGAATAAAATGAATTGAATATAACTGAATTAAGCTGATGACACACTTATACCAACTTTCAGTTGTTACACATTGTGAAATGAGTCTGTGTTCCCATGATTGAAATATTAAGGATCAAACACTTAGCAATTGTTCCTGCTGATGGATCGCAGGCTACAGGATTTTGATACCAACAATTTAAAGCATCAAACTTGTAGGTTGGGGTTACGGTGTAGAAATCATTGATTTTGCTATTTTCTAATTGTTTTTCTGATAACAATCAGCATCCAATATTAGATCAAAATGGCATAATGCTGCCAAAAGCAGTACTGTAAGGAATTACATGTTGTCTTTTCTGTCTATTTTAGTCACATGCTCCAACCAGGAATTAGTACTTGATTGCAAAACTATTGTTTTTGAAAACGAGAGTGGTCTAACATTTTTCCATGACTGCAAATATGTAATTTCATTTCTGAATCAGGAGACCTACAAAGCTCCAGTATGAGACAGTTTCTCCCCTTCATGCCTGAGACCCTCCACTACCAACCGGCCCCACCCTCACTCAGGTAAGTCTCTAGATCTGTCAGAAGTTCCCCTTGGCTTTGAATGCAATTCCTACACCAATGGCGACCCCAGAAAGTGTGTTGATATCGCAGTAGGCCCATCTGTTAAACTCCTGAAGGTTGGAGATGAAACAAATACTATTGTTGGAATCAGGAAAATTATAAGTCCTCATACAGACAGGTGGTTGGTTAGTCCAATACTACAGTCAGATATTAACTCACTAAATTGACCTTGACAGAGCCGCCCTCTCTAGGAATCCCCGATAGTCCTCCTACATAGACACTATTCAGGGGAAAGCACAGCAGAGGCTGTACGTCCTGTGGCAGCTCAGGAAGTACAGCTTTCCACAGAAGCTGCTGGACATCCTCTACACTGCTGTTATTCAGTCTGTTATGTGCATATCCATCACTGAGCATGCTTATGTGTACAGTAGAAATCAGATAACTGGGGAAATCTAACACTTAATCAGATCTAATGGGGGTACATTCAATAGAGACATTAGATATTCATGAAATATTTTTCTATATGTTCTATTATCACATTTGATGCTTACTGGATGCATGTTTGGAGTAAAGAGTTGTGGCAGAGAGTGGTGTGTAAAAAGTGGAGACACATTAGAGAGATCTATGAAAGTATTTGTGAAACATTTTAAATAAAGATGGTGTTTATTCAGCCCTACTACTTCTTTGTCTTTGCAAAAATGCAAATATTGAACATTGGACAGGCAAAAATCTGAAAACTTTATGTTCAGAAATGCTTGATTTATAAACTCTTCTGTACAAAAAATGTACTTGTTTTAAGAATTTAAATGCATCTTTACCACACAGGGCAATTATTTTGGCCGGTGCTGTATGACAGACTACTGAGAAAATGAACACTTGGCACAAACAAGTCTAATTAGTCAAACTGATTATTCAAATGGTACATTGTGATAAGATTAAGAGAAAATGTGTTTTAATAAATTTAGAACAAATATATTTTTAAAGCATTCTTATATATTTTATATATCTGTAGATATTTCCACCCCTAAACTGAGCAGAAAAACATGATCGTTAGACTCTGGCAGGCGAAAGAAATAGCAGACACACAAACACACACAGAAGCAGTACACCAAGCAGAGTTCATCTTCCCTTGTTTTCTTTAAACCAGCAGCTCAGTGAACTGAACACTCTGGCTTATAGACACAGTACAAAAAGTCCCATATGCACAAATAGTGTTTCAGCTCAGTTCACAAATTGTTTGCCCTCTTTCTTTCAAAAGTCTGTGCTCTTACAAATAGCATGTTTAAGAACCAGAACAGGAAAGTAGACCCAGAAAGCATCTGAACTGTAAGCAAGTTGTTTTATCAAAGAAAGTGAGTATTGGTAAATAGAAAAGTGATCAAACTGAAGGTAACTACTATGAATAAGATTTGATAATAGAAACTACACTCAGAATGGTGTAATGCAGCTTTCACTAAAGATTTGATCAGATTTTGTTTCTCCAACAAATCCGATTCTATGTGTGCTTTTGTTGATGTTTATAAATTACATTAGTTGAAGTCAGAGTTCCTGTAGTGATTGATCACATATATTTATATTTTTTTGCATTACTATAAGACTTAAGCATGTATGTATCCAAACAAAATTTTTTTATATTAGATCAATTCTATGATAAATTCCAATCTATTTATTTCTCACTTCTCCTACTGCTGGACAATATTTCTTCCTTTTTATAGCAAGATGCTATCTTGACAGGATATAAATTAGTGATGTTTCAACCTTTCTAAGAGATTTTACTCTAATCAGATACTTTTCTATGACCTGTCAGTTATAAGTGACTTAACTTTTAATTTTGAAATGATTTGGATTTTCTAGTTTCTGTTTATGAAATAAAAAAAAAATAAAAGTTTGTTTTTAGATTATTTAATTATCAAATTCTTGTATTGTAGCATATGTGTGTCGCTGAAAGCAGTGCTTTGGTAGACTTGTGGCCTTAGCATGATACTCAAAGCTCTCTTAAGCACTCAAAATGATTAGTTATTACCCAACCTGAAAGGGTGCCAGGGTCAAAGCACAGTTTTAATGTAGTGCAGAGTAAACTGAGCTTGGGCTGTATTCCAAAAGGACAATTTACGAGAATTACTGGAGGCAATACAAGTTGTCAAGATACCATTCCATCAGTAGAAGGCAGCAATAATATTTTCCTACTGCAGAAAATAGACCCCTCTCCTGTGGTCTTTTCTAATTAGCGTTTGGTCATATCCTGAATTACTTGTAAGCTAAAAGTAAGTGGCAAAATGATCACTATGTGCATAGCTTCCCCCTTCAAACAACCACTAGTGCTTCATACTGTGTGACTCTGTTGTTCATGTGACAAATGATTGGTGGGTTCTCTGTGTGGGTTGATGCACAGAAATTTCACAGTTACATAAGAGCAGCAGCCCCTTGATTTCATTGCAGTACCTTTTAAAGAGCTCAATTATTTGTATTCTGAAGGAGGTAAGGATATGTAAGGTTATTTTGTACACCCGCTGCAGTTCCACCACCATTATCTGTAAATGTTTAAGAGAAAACAAATAAACATTTTGCAGTGAAAACAGCTGTAGGAATAAAATTTCGATGACGCTGAAGAAAGAGTTGGTCAAAATCCTTAAATGATGTGTTTTTTTTTTAAATTACTTGGTTTGTTGTTTTTATGTGTTAAAGAATTACTTCTTCTTTGTTATTGACAGGGTGGCTTATTTTTATTTTTCTGGTTTGAAAGCAGAAAACTAAACAAGGTGCAGATCCAGTCAAAAACAATTAGAAAAAAAATCTATATTTCCTTAACTTTGGGGATTCATTCAAGTATTTTATAAAAAAATGAAACCTGGATATCTTTTTATTTTGTTGGCAGACTGAGCTCTATGATTGAATTTATGATAAACATAGCATATCCCAAAGCAGTGAATGTGACCTTTTTGTTGAATGATGCAAATCACCGTTACTGTAAAAGTCAATTATTTTTTTTTTAAACTTTAAAAAAAGAGAAATTCAAGATTGTTTATTCAATATTTGATGGCAATATCTAAACCAAAAGAAAAAGATTTCAGTGATGAGTAATATTTTGTGTCTAAATCCTCTTAAAAAGAAACCCAACAAATAGGTCTGTCATGATCCGTGTTTTTCTGTGAAGCTTCCTGCTGTCTCTGTGTTCTCTGTGTCGTCCTGTCCTCCCCCTATTACCCCCAGGTGTGTCTTGTTTCCCTGATTACCTCCCTGTGCATTTAAACCCTCCTGTGTCTCTTGTTGGTCGTCGGGTCCTAGTCTGCGTGAGTCTGTGATTGTCGGAGTTTTTCGCCAGCCTCTCGTATGTCCAGCGCTACCGGTGTTTAACCCTGGATTCCGTTAAGCCGTGCTGCCTGGTCTGAGGAGTTTTCAGTTGCTGTTCAGTTTGGATTATTTTCATCATTAAAACCTTTATTTACTCCGCATCCTGGTTCCTGCCTCTGCCTCACCACCTCCACCACAACCGCTTCCTGACAAGGTCAAATAGCCCAGAATGTAAACGGTAAATGTTGCATCAATCAACTAAATGTGGTTAAAGAAACAGGTTGGTTTAAAGATCTTAAAATTTGTTTTTTTAAAAAAAAAAACAACAAATTTTAAGATCTTTAAAAAAAAAAAAAAAAAAAAACTAAAGGGTTTGTCCAGTTCAAGTACATAAAAGATATTTCATCTTATGCATTTTCAAATACATTTTGGCACAGTGTGTAGTGCTTCTACTCAGTCATACGATCGTCATAGAAAACAACAAATGTAAACAAGTGACTCAAAACCAGGAAAAATGTCCTTTATTCTCATTAAAATCGGAATATATGCAAAATGTTCCTATTTCATATTAAGAACTCAAACCCAAAACATCAAAATGACAACAAGAAAACAAAAAACAACTTTAAACCTGATTTTTAATTATGTTAATTAATGATAGCATCTGTTATTTCTTTTGTGTGTGAGCCAGTTTACTGCAATTGGCACAGTTCAAGTAAAGGTCACGGGTAGAAGAATTCTAGTCTTTGCTTTGTGGAGTTATTTTTGCAGCTTGCACCGACTCATAATTACAACAGTCCCTAGGTACCTGAGAACTCTTGCAAGATTCTCAAAGATAGCTTGCATTTTAAAAATACTGATATATCAAAAAATTGAACACAAAACCAGTTGCACATGGAATTAGATTGTGCACATAAGCAGGAGTGCTGTTTTGGTTTGTTTTTGCAGCAAACAGTTTGATTAAGTACCATAAATAAAGTGATCGTTGGTACGGGCTGAAGATTTGTTTAGAAAAAAAACAAACAAATTTCTAAATTTCCTTTAGTAAATATCAGTTAAAGCATTCCATATACAGGTATATCTAAAAGTAAATGTAATATAGTGAAAATCTTAACTGTTTGATCACTGATTTCAGAAACTCAGAACATCGAGAGACATATTTTAAGCGTTTATTACCTGAAATATTGATGATAATGGCACACAGATAATAAAACTCCTAAGTTCAGTGGGTATTGCATAAGGTCGATTAAAAAGATACTTTAAGCCTAGTTTGATCTATAAAATGTTGAAGTTCAGTTTACAATAAAG
>JAUZNJ010039882.1:0-10574 GCA_034780135.1 Jordanella pulchra | reverse complement strand
CAAACTGTAGTTAAAAGCCTTCAGCTTATCCAAAATGCTGCAGCCAGAGTTCTGATGAAAATTAAAAACAGAGATCACATCTCTCCTATCTTAGCTTCTCTTCATTGGCTTCTTGTTAAATCTGGAATAGAATTTAAAATCCTCCTTCTCACTTATAAAGCTTTAAACGGCCAAGCTCCGTCTTATATCAAAGACTTGATTGTACCTTATGTTCCTAACAGAGCACTTCACTCTCAATCTACAGGTTTAATTGTGATTCCTAAGGTTTCTAAAATTAGAATAAGAAGCAGATCTTGTCTCTACCTCTCTCAGACCTCATCCAGAATAGTTAGGTTATTCTGAGATATTTTCTGTATTTGTGCTGTTTACTGATTGGGCTGCTAGATCCCCTAGCTTGTTCTCATTCTGCCTCATTCTATCTCTATTTTCCCTTTCTGCATTATCTATCAAATTCCAATGATAACTTTGTGCTTTTTCTGCTTTTTCTCTTCATATTAGCTTCTACCATCAATACCTTAGATTATAGATGTTACAGTTTAACCTGTTTTTCAGTGTAGTCCTGTTTCTCTTACTGTGACTAACTGAATGTGCTCTCCTTCATCCCCTGACATGGGAGCTGGCTTGGAGCTCGTATGTCTGGTTGTGTCTTTCCTGAACTAGGCTCAAGTCACTGCCTTTTGTAATTCTGCTTCTTTGTGTATGTCTGCTTCTGTCTCCTTGAACCCCAGTCGGCCTTGGCAGATGGCCACTCACAATAAGCCTCGTTATGCTGGAGGTTTCTTCCTGGTTCTGCTGGAGATTTCTTCCTTTCCTCTCCACTGTCGCTACATGCATGCTTGGTGTGAGGGATTGCTATCGAGTCAATGAGTCGATGCAATCAGCTGGCTTTCCTTTGATAGAAAAAATTGAACCAATATAACTGCATGATTATGATTGAATTGCCCCTGTAAAGTGCCTTGAGATAACACATGTTGTGAATTGGCGCTATACAAATAAAATGAATTGAATTGAAATCATGAGTCCATCCTGCCTAGTAATAATTGTTTATGCAGTGGTAAATGATGTGGTCATTTTTTAGCAATATTTTGGTACCTGGTATAAGCAAGATTGATATTGTGTAGGATTTAGATTGAGCATTCAATTGACCAGAGCTCTCAACAAATCTGCAGCACCTATCATCCACATAGAGCACATAAAACATGTGAGTAATGTTTCCAACCTTTTGATGAATCTATGCCAGAAACAATTAATGGTTGTTTTGAAGGCAAACATCCAATCCAGTAATGATGAGTATATATTTGGATTGTATTTTCTCATTTAAAACAGAGGCTACTTTATCAATATACAACTTACAACCTCCTAAAGTGAGCCATTTAGTTTTCCTCTTGTTTTTTTAGAGGACATCATAAAAAGATTGAGAAAAACACAGTCACCAAAATCTAAATAGTTACCTCATGAAAATACACACCAAAACCTGTCTAATTTACAAAGAAAACAACAGAAACAAATCAAATTGACAATCACTTCCTGACTATCTTCTTGTATAGTCGACATCGACGGTCAATTGGATGACTGATTGAATGACTAATCCATCTATCTCTGCAGTAACACCATCTGCCCAAACAGAGTTTGCTGTTGAATTTTCCAGATGAACGCCGCACACAGCACCTGTCATACATCGATCATAAACTGACAAGCTGATTGGTCAGAGTGATGATCTGGCACAGTGATTTAAAAAACATTAAGGGAAGACTTTTTAAGGAAGGCGGAGAACTGAAAACTCTCCGGGGCATGTCTAACCCTGAGCGAACAGAGCACTTTGTAATTAACACAGATAAAAGAGAAATAGTTGAGTGCTCCCTTGTCATTATTTTAGCTCTTTGTCATGAAGATCCCCATCTTGCTGCAAGTGACTGACAGAAAAGAAGAATATCCTTACGCTGACACAGGAACAATAAAGTGAGTGCGAGGTGTTAGTGGGTTGCTATAGAGTCAGTAATGACTGTCTTGTGTGTCCTGATGGACGGGCCAGTGGGCGTTTGGAAGAGATTATACCTAAGCACTATGCTGCTTCATCGCTGGAGCTCTTAATGACTGAGACTTAATGAAAGCAGCTGGTTCATGAGTTTGGGCGACTATTTTTCTGTTTCAATTTGACTTTTTTGTTTGCTCCAGTGGAAGTGAGGCTGTGACTTGTCTGTCACTTTTAAGTGAACCATAATTTGGGATGAATAATCACAATGAACTCACTCTTAAAAATGTTGCTCTTTATTGGACAAAAATGACTCCTTTGCCAGACATAACAAGGATTACTACCGTATAACACATTCAAAAAGCAGTGTGATGATTATAAGTTTAAAGGGACAACTGGAAGCAGCCCCGTGTCATGGGTCTGGGGTCTGTTGTTATGGCTGTGGTGATTTTCCACATAGAAACCTGCTTTCCACCTCTGGAGGGCAGAGCTGTGCAGACTGCAGTCGGGACACTTGTTCCCAGTCCTTACTTAGTTAAGCTACATAATTCAAGGGCTGATTGAGTGTCAATCAAACTGAAAGGTCAACACATATCCCTCAACAACAGAGAAATGTGTTCGCTAACCCATACCTACAAGAAAAAAAAAAACAAAAAAAGCATCATTTTCTTTTTGCAGACCTGCTTATGGTGTTCATGCAGAGTTTTCTTGATTCATTTATGAGAAAAACTTTTTTTTTCTTGTGTAAAGTCAGAGGGGACCTTAGGACAGCTTCATACAAGTTTTGCACTTTGGGGCTTATGAAGTATGAAATGTCTGAGTCAGAGGAAAACCTTCTCTTTCATACAGCCTTGGGTAAAAAAACCCTAAATTCTCAGTTGAGAGACAATTTATTTGGCTTGAAGAACTAAACTTTCTGAGTAGCTTAGATGCATGTTTTCTCTTCAAGCACTCTGTTTTTTCTGTGTCTATTCCATGGTCCTCTGGTATAATACTCTTGGTAATGCATTGGGTAAATTTATTTATGAACATCACAAACTATTTCTGTGCTGATAAATCTTCATAAAGGATTGAAAACATTTCATATTTAGCACTTTGTGCTCCCAAGTCTGGAGGAACAGCCTGAAAGCTAAAGCTCTGAGGCGTATCGAAACAAATTTATGTCACATGCCTCACAAAGTGTGACAAGGGCTTTGCCAGGTAACCTATTGGACTGAGTTCCAGCTCTTTGTATTGAAGAAACTTTCTTCACTCTGAAAACACAAACACTGGAGTCTTCATACTGTCTGACTCGCCACTATCAGGAAGAGAGACGAATGAACTGGTTTGACTTATCCACCTGATTTCTGCCTCCTATTAGAGCTTAGTTTGGATCTTGGCAGCAGGTGAGAAACAGCTTGTAAACTTGACAAAAGTGATAAAGCATCATGTGTGACAACTAAGTACCTTTTTATGAACTGACTTTTATAAACTATCAATAATTGGCTTTATTTTTGACCTGATTGAATGTTAATATCACCTCTTTTTTAAAAATAATTGTATCTTTTCTTTTCTTCAGTTGCCTTAAAATGACTTGTAAGCTGACATGCTTTGAATCCATTCTATATAAATAAACAAAAATAAATTGAATAGAATTTAGGTAAACTTTACACAAACAGTATATTATTGAACAATTATAAAAGTCTTATATTTACATTTAATAATCCCGTTTAAAATCTGACATTTTAAAAGGGGTGTGTACTCTTTTGAGATGTCCATGGAAGACAGGGAAGCATCACATGAGTCATAATAATGTGCGTTTTCAGGGTCTCTGAGATATAAAGGTCTGAGGAATGTGTGAAATGCAATGGTGCTGTTGTAAAAGACACAAATCAGGGCTGGTTGGGCAGAATAAAAGTTGTCACAGCAACAAGAGACTTTGATCAATTACTTTTTGTGTTCTCTGTGAGACTCCAGTTACTTGTGAATTGTTCACTGTCAGGTTGTTCATTTTAAGTGGCACCATGGCCTTGTACTTTTGAGCTGTTGTGTAGCCATAGTGTGAAAGCATTCCTGTTGTTGTCCATCAGTAATTGCATCTTTGTGGCTCTGATTCCCTTGTTAAATTTTCCTCATGAGTTTGAAAAATCTAATTCCATTATTAAATATTCAATATAGCAGATATAACTGTATTAAAGGAGAAAGTGCTGCTGCATTAATGTTATAATATGACGTCAGCAAAGTACGCGAATGGTTCAATAATTGTTGGACAGAAGACGATACAGAGAGTCTATTTTTGCCATATCATTTTTACCAGAATTTCATAGCTTTCTATAGTCTTAAAGTGCTCAGTTTGTGCTGCAGGCAAAGTAACAGCTTGCTGTAAGAAATGACATTATATGAAGACAAAAAACACCAATTTGTGGAAACAATTGAACATGTCAGTCGAATTCATGTACAGGTGAAGTAAATATCTCCATGACTCACACAGTATCATGCATCAGGAGTCGGTTCGCCTCAGCATTCATCCTATTTTTCCATATTAGAGTTTACGATAAATAAAACACATAACAGTTGTCATTTCAGACCAGGGGACACATGAATAATTCAGGAGCACATTATTTTATGTGCGGTTTAAACCTTTTATGCAGAACCAAAAGCAGAAGTGGAAGCTTGCAAATGACAAAGAATCACATTATAGTTAATTATCTGGACCATGGAAAATTGAAAGAGGTGTGTCAGTGAGCCTGAATCCAAATGATGCAGATTATCTAATATCTGGGTGTTATCGAGACATAGATCCTATTTGTATCATGGGAGACAGATGGGAGGAAATGCAAGAAGAAATGTAATAAGGAGAGAGTTGAAAAGAGGGAAAAAATACAAAGATGGGAACAGGGAGTATAAGACAAAAAGGACAAAGTAAAGTCCCTGGACGATTCACTATTGTGAAAACAAACAGCCTACTAAGCTCAATACTAAATATTCACAAGGTGCCTGTTACATGTTTCAGGCAAGGTGCTGGGAGATGTGAATAAACTTCATCTATATGCTAAAATCTGCTCTGTTTGCACAAGAACATCTCAAGGTATCTGCGGTACAAGCTTTAGTAATACCTAAATATATTATATGCTATGCAAACTCTGTTGGGACTTAAGCAGCATTTTGTTTTGTAAAAGCAGATGCGAATCTGTCTCTTTCCAGCAATGAAAATAATTCTATTTCACTCAGACAAAAGGCTCATCTTTCATATCAATGCTGCTGGTAAATTAGTCTGAGGCCCAGGCATGGAAAATGGACTGGATAGCCCATATTTATGGGGAATTGGGTTATGCGGCCGCCAAACACAAATAGAAGAAAACCACTGGTATTCTCTCTGGAACATTCCCAGCAAATCAGAGGGCAAGTGAACAAGAAGTGTGTACATTAAACACAGGCAAAGCCCAGAGAATATGGGTCTGGAACCCCTGGGACACTCTACCAAATTGAAAGAGCCAAAACAAGAGAAGGAGCAGTCAAAAGTGGCTTGTTACAATTTGTCAAAGCAGGGTGAAAGATCTATGCTTGTGTCGTTTGCCGAGAAGTTATCAAAGAAAGAGAGACAAATTTATAGAACGAAAACAAAACATAGTTGCTAATTAATTGTGTGATTATTTAAACAAAAAATAGCTGCCTTGCAACAAGAAGGTCTGGAGTTTGAATCCCAATCTGTGTTTTTTTTTAACTTAATTTTTGACAATGGTTCTTTCTGGGTTCTCCAACCACACCTTCCCACAGCAAAAAAAAACAAACAAAACATAACTGCTTTCCCTGTACTGTCCTGCATCAGATAAGCGATATGTTCAGATTACCTCACCTCTCACCCAATGATAGCTGGAGATGGGCACCGCCCTCTCTGCATCCCTGTACTGACAAATGTTTTAGTCAGGTTTCAAAGTTCCCATAATTCATTAGTGAAAGTAGATGATTTAGATTTATCTAAAAGATGCCAGGTTGCAATATAAACAACAATTCCTGAGTTCCACAGCAAAAGTAATTTTCTTGGCCTTTTTCTCTTCTTTTCTGTCAAATATACATTCATCCTAATTTTTCATTACACAATGGTATAAAAAATAGTTTTTGACCATTTTTGGGAAGTTAGCAATAGTGAACAAATTATTTTTTGGGTAGACTTTTTCTTGTTGGATTGTGAATTTTGGCATTTTATGAGCTTGAACTTGTTTTACAAATAAATTCACAATTGCAAGCTATAAAGCAAAGTGGAAATTAAGTAACCCCATTTGGTGATATCGATTAATAAATCTTTAACCTTTAAAACAGTAGGTAAATGTGCCTTTCTACATGTGTAGACACTGCAAGCTATGCAGCCTTAAAATCAGCTTTCTTGAAAAGTGGGCTTTACTCTTTCAGCAACAGTTCCGACTCGTTTTACAGCTTTTCTGGATTAGAAGCAGCTTAACACATGAAATGTGATTATTATATCTCATATTTAGCCTACATCTGTGTGGTAGCTTTTGAGACTTTCAGCCAGAGTCTGCATTACATGAATGTTCTCCAAATTGCTTTGCAATCTTCTGAAATTTCTAGATCTTTTTTCACCAAACTTCCTTCTTCCAACAACTTTCCATTGCAATGCTTGGATTCTGGAATCCAGAAACAAATGGTGCTTTTTAACATTTACCTGTTGTTACCTGGTTCTTCTTGTGGAGATCATCGACTAAAGGGAAAGTGTCAAGTTTGCTATTTAACAGTCTTCTGCCATTTAACATGAACAAATCCCAACATCTCTGTAACAGATTTTACTTCACTGGTTTTGTGCAAGTATTTAAAAGTTGTAAAACATACCACCAACATTAGCAGAAACACGTGCTAATAACATAACACACTGTGTGTGCTGTGAGTCTTTATAATATACAGATTTTTACTTTTTCAAATTAATTGTTGAAAATCAATGAACTTTTCAAGTAAAAGTGATAACAAGATGCACACAAAAGTGTAGGGAATAAAGTACAACTTTATGTGATTTGTGTTCTGGATTGTGAATGTTACTCTTTTCCCCACGTTAACACATAATTATGCACGGGAAAAAATATGCGTGTGGGTGTTTTCCAAACAATTGAATAGACTATTATACAGAACCTAAATAATATTATTTCCAACTCTAAATGAGAAAAGCAACTCATTAAACTGCTTCATGCTGAATAAATTCCTGTTTTTTAAAGCAGCATTAAATAAACAGTTGCTTCCTAAATTTGGAGCGTTTAACAAAGAACTAATGATTTCACAAAACTTTATCTTTATAATAATATTGTTACAAACACAACTCAGTGATTTTCTTCTGTCTAACCTTTGCTTCCAATTTTTTTTCTAAGGTTATATTTGACAGAAAGGCTATTAACTAACCCAATGAATTCATGGCATCCCTTCCTACTCAAAGGTCAGCCTTAAAATCGCTCTATTTGCAATTGTACTGGGAGCCACATCACGGGCACACGACACAGCTAATATATATAGTTTCTATCTCATGGTGTGTTTTGCCATCTAGCATTCATATAAGATTTAAATTCAGTAGAAAGACTTATATTATGAGGCGTTTATGTCTAAGCAGAAATTCAGCGAGAAAGATTCTCAGATCGGCTCTGAAAGCTTCTTGCTGCAGCTCCCCTTTAACCTCTCATCCATCTGCTTCTTCCCCTCTCCTCCCATGTGGATATGTTTTAAGGAAACTCCAAAAGCACAGATTTTTTATCAGACTTCTGTTCTAATTTTTTTTTAATTCTCTAATATACAGATCCTCTAAGAATAGAATAGGAAAGTTTCTTTAAAAAAACCCAAAACTAAACAACAACAAAAAAGAAAAATGGCCAGTGTGTGAAAAATGAGATGAGAGGCAAATATAAAAGCGGGAACACATGGGCAGTAGAGAGGGTTTGGCCGTGAATACTGATGGGATGATCATTTGCCTTTCAGTTGTGCATGAAAAAGCTTGTCCGGCTGGCTTGAAGTGGGGAAAGAAACAAGAAAAGAAGATGGGAGCTGAGCTTTGGGGACCATGACATCTGGCACGATCTCGCACTCTCCGCCCGTCACGTTTTTTTAGCCCTTGTTTATTTCTTGGGGAATTGCTCAGTCCATGGGGGAGTTGTCTGCAGGAAATACAGACATCAATCTCCCAAAACATGCAGGAGAAATAGAAACAGATCAAAGAAGTGCTCTCAGCACCACTGATGATTGGCTATGCTATGGTCCTACAGTTCTGTAAAAATTGTTCACTCTCTTACAGAATTACTCGGTTATTGCTGTTTTATTATTCTTGTCAGTCCTAATATCACATACATTATCAACTGAATAAATACAAAAAAAAGCTGATGGACATTTGTCCCTCTACTCTAAACAGATGTTCTTCATCCAGTCACATTAAAAGGTAACTGAGCATCTTTAAGGCCATGCCACTTAATCAGACCACTTCAAAACCTTCTTTTTTCATTTTCCATTGATTTAGAGATTAACTTGCTTAAGATCATAACCAGGACTTTTTACTTTAGGTTTTTCTGGTAGAAACCACCATGTTTCACTGAGGGTATCAAGCATTATTTTTTTTAATTGTTGGTTTTACAATAAATGTTGTGTTCCAACAAGTTACTTCCGTCTCTTTGGTCTTCAAAATATTATCCATTTAGTCCTCAGTATAAAAACTAAGGTGGACCTTTGTGTTCATATGAGTTCGCAGCAGTTTTATAATTCTCCAAAGAGAATTTTTTTACCCTTTTAAAATTTTTGCCCTTTAGCAAGGAAGGAGATTGTGAAAGAGCTGCGTTTCCACAGTGACTAATTGCAAGCTTGGTTCATATACATTGGGGAATTTAGTCCAACATAGAATGTGTGCTAATGTCCGCCATAACCCCGCAGTCACTATATAGAGTGGGCACTATATACTGGACTTTGTAGTGAACGCAGTTAACTGAATCTTTTGCATAGATGATCACTACTTTTTGCTCCCCGTTGGTCACATGACTCAGGCTCCGGTGACTGTGTCATCTTTGTTTTCTTTTTCTCTGAAAACTAATCCCATGATGCCTTGTAAGGGGTACTCTTGCAAAGCATTCTGGGATATATTTGCCCATCTAATGGCTATTGATGTACACTACTTTTCAAGTTATAATGTGGGAAATTTGCATCTTCTACTTTCTCATCCACTAGACATTTTGACACAGATATAGAATGGTATAACCTCCATATAGTGCTCTATTCAGGGGTTGGGGTGGATGTTCGAACACAGACATAGTATGAGTTTAATTTGCTTTCTGTTTTTCTTTTGCGTGTCACTAGGTGGCCCTAGTTCATACTAGCTCAAGCTTTTGCTGGTATGTTGATCTCAGAGGCACAACTGTGAAACCATGGGGTTCTGTCAATACGCCACTGACTGTTCATACACCTTGGCCAGCTTGGTCAGGGGGATATCTCTCTGGCTGACTGGTAAGCGTGCATGACTTTCACCCAGGAGTCTATTGTACCAAAACCCACCCGGGCTTTTTGTTGCATACTTTACTACACAAACCAATGAAAGTATTTAATGGGTTTCAGAGCTTGATGCTGCGTCCTTCCCGGAAGGCCCTTTAGAAATGTTTTCCAGGCTAATAGGTTCTTTCCGGATTTCTTTATTGTCTAAAACAATGACTTACTTTATTTTTTATCTCTTCTTGAATTTCTTTAGGTCATGCTGGGTTACATTTAAGCCCACCTAATGCTAAGACATTATTGCAGCATTAAACAGCTTAGCTGGATAAAGTTAAACTCATCTTTCCAAATGGTGAAACAAGAGAGGAAGAATATTTTGTAGCTGAAAAAATAACTCGAAAACTAATACTAAGATTTGATTATAGGAAACATTCAAGTGTTAAAGAAAATATAAAAACAGTTTGCATTTCTAAGAGATAACATATCTTTTAAATATTCTTTAGTTAAGCCTGTTTGTAGAGCCTGTGTAGATTAGAAAAAACTTTTATGATTAAATAGTTAAAGAGGTAAACTTCATCATCCTTTTTTCTTGGACTTGAAATTTGTTCACAGAACAGTCTGTCATTTTTAGTACATGACAAACACTTTAACATTAGAAGCAGATCAGCATCAGATGATGTTTATATTCTGGCTTTCAGTCGTCTTACTCATCGTTAACATCTTGACAGCTATGAATATCTATTTCTTTGCAACTTTATGGCTCAATTATACTCTCCTCAAATATCACCAGGTCAATCAATATCAGTCTTGTCAAAACAGTATAAGCAGTTGGTGAGATGCTGGTCTGCAGTCTTTGACATTTTTTCACCAGAGAAGTGGTTCCTGATCATGTGTTTGTGTGTTTTTGGTGTACTTGTAAATGTGCTCGGTGCATCCTGCTCTCCACGTGAAGTCTGTCCAGGGTTCCACAGTAGTCTTTTCTCACAAATTCTTGTAACACTCCTGAGGGGATTAAATGATAAACAGTCAAACTTATCCTGGGACTACTCACCCCTTTTACCCCCTCCACCCTTTATATTTACTACTATTACAGGGGTTGGACAATGAAACTGAAACAGCCCTCATTTTAGTGTGGGAGGTTTCATGGCTAAATTGGACCAGCCTG
>JAUZNJ010039881.1:0-10576 GCA_034780135.1 Jordanella pulchra | reverse complement strand
AAATGGATCGGCCCGCTGAGGAAGTTTGACAGCCATGAATGGACCTCAGTCAGCTGGAGCTCATCTGCAATTTCCAGCGGCAGGTCCAAAGGGAACAAATAACTCAAAAGGAAGAAATTAATTGATTGTCTTTAACAAAAAATGCAAAGAACTGACAAATAAAGTTAACTAAATGTGTGCACATCAAATAGTCAACTAAAAAAGTCAGACTAATAAAATTAATTTCAAAGATAAAGATAAATCTAAACTAAGCACTGATTAATAGGTAAAGTAACATTAAGGAAGAACGGAAAACCATTACCAATTCTGTGGGACAGCAGGGACAGCTGTCACAGACCTCCTTTACATATGGGGCAGATGGGGGAACCATAAAGGACGACCTAGCAGTAGGACGTCGAAAGAAGGCACTGGCAGCAGCAGGTTGCCTCTGGGGAGCATCCAACTGCAACCGAGCAAGAGGAGTTCTTAAGGGGCCCATTAGCGAACCATCCTCTCCCGGCTGAGAGCAGGAAGAGATATGTGAACCTCCTGCTGACAGATGCGATTCAGAGTCAGACTGATCTCGAAAGTCCGTGCCAGATGCCGCCAAGGATATAACATCATCCTCTAAAGCAGAGAGCCCTGAACCCATGCTCCGGCCTGGGTCAGGGTCACCAGGCAGACCAGCGCCACGCCCGTCCTTAAGGGACTCGAGCAGTGCCTTCATCTCCTCCAGCTCAGAAGTGAGATGGGCCACGTGTCCAGATAGTCCCCTCGAATCCCCGGAGCTCTTCTTGGCCCTCTTCCGCAGAGGTCCTATAGCCTCAGGAGCCAGTCGCTTCACAGGCTGGCTGGCACCCTGAAGGTCAGCCAAACGAGCGGTACGCAGGGACAGGGGCAGCACAGAACAATTAGGGCAGGCTGCCTCAGTCAAAGCCTCTCTTAGGTGATCCGGCCTCAAACAAGAGGGACACAGATCATGCCCATCCTCCAACTGGAGAGGGGCCAAACAAGTTCTGCAGCACAGCATGTCCAACATCTCACAAGACTAGGTCAGGTCGAGCTGAAATCGCCACTCTTGACACTCAGCCGACGAGCGAGTAGGCCAGGGAACCCGGTCGAGCAGAAAACGCCACTAGGGGTTCCTCAGCAGCATAGAGCTGCAATGAGCACCACGAGCACTGTAGCCGCAGAAAAGTATAAACCAGCACGGGTACAACACTCAATAAGGTAAACCGAACACGGCTGCACAACGTAAGAAAAAGCAAGCCCGAAAATGGCTGCTGTCCAATGAAAAAGAGGCAAGCCGAGAACGGCTGCAAAATAAATGGGGCGCAAGCCCGAAAACGGCTGCGATGAACAAATACAGTCAAGCCGGCACGGCTGCACAATGCAACAAGCAAGCCCGAAAACGGCTGCTACGTAACAAAATATAGGCAGCCGATCACGGGTTCACAATGAATGAAAATGCCAGCCCGAAAACGGCTGCGATCAACAAAAACAGACAAGCCGAACACGGCTACTATGGAATTAAATCAAGCCCGCAAGCGGCTAGGATAACAAAATAAGACAAGCCAGAAATGGTGGTAAAACATAAGAAACGCAATCCCGAAAACGGCTGCAGTAGAACAAACTAAGGCAATCCGAACGCGGCTGCCAGCCACAAGAGAAGCCAACCAACTTACCAAACGAAGAACAAAGTTGTATCAAAGAGGAGCTTGCGCAGCCTCTGGAGAGTGAGATAATCCCTGCTAATTACTAGAAGACATAGACAAAAAGTAAAAAATCTCAAGATGTTTTGAATGCAGACATTTTATAGATCAATCATCTAAATCAGTTGCTGCACAGTAGTTGACATTAAAAGTGTTGGACTGACCCAATTGTGACAGTGTGGGGTCCTGTCACAATGCCTCCAATAGATTATGCGCCTTGGCTACTTGGCTAAGGAGATATACCTTTGGCTGTCTGGTTGATGCATGTGACTTTCACCCGGGAGTCTTGGGATCAAATCCTGCCCGCCATTTCAACATGGCTCCGTCTTTTGATCTCTATCTGATCAGATTCTTGCCTCGAAAAAACCAAAACAAAAAAACAACAAAACGGCTCTTCATTTATGTCAGTTGTTGAAATCAACATTAGAGCACAAACACAATGATTTGAATATGTTATTGGAAAAAAACCAAATGATGATACAGAAAACATTTCCTTGTTCCTTCTTGATTTTATGTTTTTGCAATGAATGAGGCATAAATACAAACTTATTAGTGTTGTTACAGCCATCACTGTTACAAAACATCCTTTCACACATGGTGATATATAAATACATGATGACAACCTTTGTTGTGAAAGCGGGGTTTCACTAACTTCAGAATTTTACTAGATTAGTTCTGAATAAACAGGGCGAACAGGAATCTGTGAAGCATCGGTGGAGTTTGGGTCATGACCCCACTTGTGGATCAACAATTATGGAGTCTTGAGATCCTCTTCATGAATTTAAAGTGATTAACAAAAGATAATAATGAAGTTTATTAAGGTGTTTAAAGACATAAAAACAACTTACAACATTGGTTGTTTTTTTTTTCTTGTCAATTTTATACGTATGGTTAATAAATTTTCTACAAATGTTTGTTTTCAAACCGATAGTTTTGGTCATAAAACTATGCCAGTGCTCTTTTGTGGGTTAGAAGCCAGAAAGTTCGGGAACATTTACTCTAGAAAACCTTTACAAGGATCCCCAGCTCAGGTGGACCAGGTGACTAAGGTAACAGCTGGCAAAAAAAATAAATAAATAAAATATAAATAAGGAGACAAAACACACTTGTACCTGTTTTTGTAGCATGTGACACATTTAGTAGAAATCAAAGGTAAAAGGTTAAAGAATCTCACATTTTTTCACATTAGAGAAATTCAGAACAAAAGCTGTTTTTAATATTTCTAGCTACTTTAAAAAAAAAACACACCAGAAAAGATTGAGAAGCTCAACATTTGCAGATAATGAAAGAAACTGATCTCAAAACGTCAGTATCTTGAAAAGGTATAATATTACCTACAGTTCATCCAGAAAGTTTTTGTGCTGAACTTTTTTCACATTTGTTTAAGTTACAGCTTTATTCTAAATGGTATTCATCTGTTTACTGTTTACTGTTAAATCTGGGAAAATTCATTGTTGAGTGGAAAGATATAGTTTAAAGAAAAATTTAGATAATGAAAAATAGAATCAGATTATGGATTAATCTAAAAAAAAATAACCAAAATGATAAAAAAGCTAAGACAAAAATATATATATTTTTCAGCATAATTTTTCTTTTTTATTCTCTGGAAATGAAAATAATTTCTTTATAGTTTATCCATGGAAAAAATGTATGTTTTAGTCAAATGACATTTTTTGGTTGAGAAATTGATTTTTTTTCAAGCTAAATGCAAAATTTCTATCATCATACATTTGCATATTCAAAGAACCTTTTCTTCCTTAATGTAAATAAAATAATCCGTGTCGAAAACAGTACAAAGAGGAATGAAAGAGAGTCTGTCTCATGACTAACACTTTTACAGACATTCACGCGTGCATCATGTTCTCTGCGCTGCTGCTGCTAATCAGCGGTGCTGAAGCAGGTTATAATGGTTTTGTTCATACCTCTACTGTAAAAGATTTAGTGAATGATAGATTTTTGGTAAGTTTTTTTCTTGTTGTTTCTTTTTTACTGCATTTGAAAAATTATTTGGTAAATATAGAAAATATTGACCTCTTCATTTTGAACTTCTAGCTGATCCATCGATTTAAGATGAGCTTCAGCTCATGCAAGGAGGTTAACTCTCATTGTGGCAGCAGCTGTATAAAGATCGAGGAAAGCAGAGGAGCTTGGTGTCAGAAGCATAATACCTGGAATCGCTGGAGTGGTGATATTCATTCATCATATTATGAGTGAGTGTACCTAAACATCATGCAATATTTTATTTTTTCCCACAGGATATTATAAATGTAATATTTTTCCTCTAAGATTCATTAGTTCTTCTGAATGTCGTTTTGAATAATTAGATATTCTTAACTTGGTCCACTTTTGCTTTTATATTACTTTCCCCTTATTAGAGTCTTTGAATAACATCTTTGACTCAATATGTTTAAGTAGGAGTTCTCCATACTGGATAAACAACAGGAATGGTATTACAAAGTGGAAGGCTTGGTATTACTTTGACCAGAGGAACCGATCTGATATTAGCAAACCAAACTCATCACCACAGACCACCATCATCCCAGTCGTGAGGTAATTTTAACAACTTTTTGTCAAATAAATGGAGCCTTTTCCCCAAATATTAACTAAAGATTCTGTGGTTTTTGCTGTTTATTTTTTTTATTAAGATGATCATTGGAGTAAACATTTCAATTTATAGGGGTTGAGAGTTAACTTTATAATTAGCATAGATATGTTTGACTGGTGAATGTAAGAGCAAAAAAACATAAGAAAAACAAATTTTTATAGATCGGAAGAAATGAGCTTCCAGACAGTGGTTAGGTGCTGCAAAGAAAACAAGCATGAAGCATTTGGGTTTTCTGCTGCTTCCTCAGAGTTCCTTCAAACTGTCAGAGAGATATTAACCTGTTGACCTTTGACCCTGATGGAGACGAGGTAAAATGCAGATATGCATCTCATTCTGAGTGCTACAACTGCACACCACCATCAGTCCTCAGCCTCTCCACAGTAAGTATAAAATGCTGATCATGGTGTCTTTGAAAGCAGTATGTGGTCAGCAAAGGTAGACAATCGGGTTTTATATGAAAACTAAGATATTATTACTGACCAGAGCTTGTATTTCTAAATAAAATAAATGCTGTTCTACACACTTATAAAAAATGTGAACATCAAAACTATAAAAACAACAGACTCCAAAGATTCAGGAGAGCAATGATGGGTCACTGATTTGCATCTGACATTTTCATTCCTGTTTCCTTTATTTGACTTTACTTGTAAATTAACAGACAAATAAAACAGGGACTCTGGTATGGGTGGCCTTTGTCCTTGCAGCCACCTTCTCACCACATGGTGGTAGTATTGGACTCTAGACTGTAGGGAAAAAATATATTCACAGCCAGTGGAGTATTATTGGTTAGAACAATCAGTCTGTAATATAGCTACACTGATGCTTCTCCAATTGCACTGAATATCAGTTAATTTCAGGTTAAAACCAATATAGGTTTCTTCCAACTGTTTATTCAATTGTTGTTACACCACCAATGTAACAAGAAAAAAATGTAGTTGTTCAAATTAGAAAGAACTGAAGTTTTAATTTGACATTTCTGTGGAAGAATTGGGTTTTCTAAATGTTTATTTGGTACATCAAGCAGTTAATGGTTGTATAACAAGCACATCAGCAGCATCAGTAATACAGTGTTACAGATGGGATCTTTTTGTATATATTTTTTTAAACTTTATGGTAGAAAAGTAGTAGTAGAAAGTTAACAAAGTACTTTAACATAATTTGGTCCTTCCTGGTCTCCTTTCTGTCTTCTTTCAGCCATGTTCTGTTTCATTCAGTCCGACCAACAGCAGTGAACAAGGTTCATATGCAGTGCAGCTGATGATGGAGGACTTTCCCGGAGAGGAACTCATTATGACTGATTATAATGGTGTTCAGAGTCATATATCTACCAATTCATATCTCAGCAGTATACCTCTCCAGTTTGTTTTTACAGGTAAAATTACACACTTTGATTATTTCTTTCATACCCATATAAACATGATTAACTTTTAACATATTTTAGTTTATTATGCTTACTATTGTTTTCACAAATTTCAGTCTTTTAAATAATGTAAAATCGAGTGTGACCTAGATGTATACAGTGAACCATCGCTATAACGCAGTTCATCTTTCACGGTTTCGCATCTTCGCGGATTTTCATCATGCATTGTGTTCTGCATTCTGATTGGTTAAACAGTTTCTGTGCTTCTTCTCTACCTGTGTGTCAACAACGCTGCGGTTTAATATTTTCACGTACGTGGGCTTTAGAAGAACAAAACGCTACTGAGAGGAGTCCGGATGCAGCGGTTCAGTCAGAAGAGCAGTGAAATACACGCCAGTAACAATTTGTCCTATTGTACTTTGTATTTTTTTAAAATAATCATTTCTCCTTTTCTCCCGTTCTAATCCAATGACTCGGGTCGTGGTGGGGCTTCCGCAATTTGAAGCCTTCAGATCGTATTGATTAAAATTATTATTTTACAGTACAGTAGTTATTTGTAAAAAAAAAAAATGTTTATACAATATTTTAATTTGTTAAACAAATACTTGGGCCTGTAAAAAGTTTTTTTTTCTTTGGTTTCAATGTATTGTGATGTATTTCATTGTATGATAATTGTAAAAAAATAAATAAAATAAATAAAAGTTACTCCTTCGCGGATTTTGCCTATCACTGATTATTTTTTGTAAAGTAACCCCCGCGGAAAACGAGGCTTCACTGTATCTGGTTGCACACGTGCAAGTGATTTGATGACAGAAAGTCGATGCTACAAACACACTACTGACAGATGTTAAGCTATGAATAGCGCTACTTGTAATGTCACTACTGACTAACACTGTCAATACCAGCATTTTGAATTTAGTGCTGAATTTTTTGTTTGCATTTTTCTATTGATTGTAGGTTTTTGCTTCTGTTTTTAGTGATTGCTGCATTTTTTTAATGAACAGCGATTTTCTGTTGGATTGTTTTTTTTTTGTGTATATTTGCATCGCTCGTGTTTGGTGCTCAGTTCAACATTTCTTCATGTTTTCACTATTTGCATTGTGTTTCTTTTTTGTTTGCAGTTTTCTTTATTTTGCATTATTATTATAATTTTTATTGCTTGCGTGTTTTTGAGTTTGAGTCAAACGTTGTTTTGCAGCTCGTTTCATGGTTTACTGCGTGTTTGCACCTCTCGACCATCGTATTTCAGACCAGGTAGTCAGAAGAACAGCAGGCTGGTTTAGAAACACAGCTCCCTAGAATAATGCTCAGCAACGTGGCGTGGTTATGCTGAAGGAAGCAAAAAATACAAAAGAAAGCAAAACCACCCTCAAACAGTGACTACATGTCCCATTTCTTTACAGTAATTACAGAGTTATTTGACTTGAATCTATCATCTATTTTAATATTATTACAGGTTCATTTCAGCATGTCTAACTTTGTTTTCCTGCATTGTTCCAGTTGATCCTGAAGCACCATCCTGCACAGAAGGGGAATATTTGCCCAAATTCATGCCTCCAACTCCAGAACATGAGGCTCAGTTCTTCATTGATGTTAATCAGACTCTGGAAATCACCATCAAAGCAGAAGCAACTCAGTCTTTGTAAGTAATGACTAAATATACCATCTTGTAGAAAGAGAAGAAAAATATTGATTTTGAATTTAATGCCTTTCTTTTGTTAAAAAGTTAAGAGATTAAACCTGTACAAGCTACATATAATCTAAACATGAAGGGTTTCTTTAAAATAAAACAAAAATGCTTTATATTTTTGGGTGTTAAATGTAAAATACTTATTAATGGAAGCATTCTTTCATTGCAGTTCAGTAGTAATGTATTGGGTGTCTCAGAGGAAATTGATATATTTTTCTAGGATTTTTTGTCCTTATTACCAGAGACTTTTATGTTTCCTGTTTGCTGAAGGATCACCGAGCTCCTGCTCAGCGGGCCGGTTGATGTGGTCAAGACTTCATCTGGTTCAGGATATTTCACCATGAGATGGACTCCATCTAAAGACGACGACAAGGAGAGCCACCCCATCTGTTTTGTTGTTCAGGGAAAGTCAGTATCTGATCTGATCGTCATAGTGTTTTAAAATGCACATAAAACTGTCTGAATGTTTCTCATGAAAAAGACAAATTGAAATTTTCTTTTGGTTCTTAGCTTTAAATTACTTAATGCATTATTTAATATATCTTGGTCATTCAGGCAGTATTCTTAAAAAATGTGATTTTGTTGGCAACAGTTTTCCCCGATTAAAGATAAAAAGACTATTTCATTAATTACCTTTGCTGGGGGGGGGTGGGTGGTAAATTTTTATCATTCTTGCATTACAGTTGGGGGGTTAAATAAATTAGTTCAGGGCTGTAAATGGCCTGCAATTCCCAAATCGATTTTCCTTGCAATACAATGTTAGACTACATTTAGATTACTGATTTCATCAGTAAACTAAATGTATCCCAGAGCTAACTGAAGGAGGCTTTGAAAATAGCTGAAATCAGCAAATATCTTTATAAAGGCAATTATATAGTTAGTATATTTAAATCAAAAATAAAGCTACATGTTTTCCAATCTGCCTCCACAGTATCAGCAATTCTACCTTTCAGTCTGAGTTTCGATGTGTAGTTGTGACAGTTGGAAACAGTAAGTTTATTCTTTCGTTTTCATATTTGATTCTTCTTGGTTTATTGTAATTTTCTGAACTTATGATATTTTTGCTGTTATCCAAGGACCAGCAGTGACTTCAACCACTGTTACACCAACCACTGTTATGCCAACCACTGTTACGCCAACCACTGTTATACCAACCACTGTTACACTAACCACTGTTACACCAACCACTGTTACACCAACCACTGTTACACCAACCACTGCTGTCACTTCCACCACCCCTCCTCCAAGAACATGTAAGTAGAATTAAAGTGGGCCGGTAAGTAAGTTGTAGGAATACTGTGAAGTATTACTGTAAACCATGTTAATCTCTTGTGCTTCCAGCTCATCTTACTGTTCTGAGACTGAAGATCTCGACCACGCTGTCATTAAAGGATGATCATGAGAAAATTGTAAAAGCGGTCAGTCATGTTTTGGAATTAGACACAAACCATAACAACGTGAATTAAGTCCAAGCTGTTGGGCTGATGATGCTGAATAATAACCCAGAGTTTTGTGATAGTGATGCAATTTATCTCTACTGTTGATGTTAGTTTTAATCATAGAATCTATTCATCTTATCTTAGAAGCAGCACTAATTTGTCTCATATACATCTTGCGTTTTCTTTTTCAGATCAAAGAAGCACTGATAAAACGAGGGCTGCCAGCTGACATAAAAGTACGCCTGCTGAGCAATGGCTCACTGGAAGTTACAAAAACAGCTGACCCCTAGTGGCTAATTGTGAGATGAATGTGACCCTGCAAGAAAACATGAATTGATTGATCTGTTTATTTTAATGTACTGTATTTTTGAATTGCATAAGGAAAGTGGGGTGTTTTTTAAATTAATAATAAATTTTGCTGTTAAAGTTAACAAGTTTAAATGTACACATTTCTTTATTTCTGTGTTTTAAAACGGTTCGTACAGTAACACTTTCACAAGCATAAATTAAGTTTAAGCTGTTCTCAATATAAAGTCAATGAATAGAATACAGATCAATGTTAGATATCATTTAGAGTATTTATGCAGGCAGATATTTACCTATGGGTTTTTCTATTCCTTTGTACCCCTCCTCCTCCTTAATGGGTAGCTTCTATGCCGCTGGGATTTTAATTGATCTTTAAATCCAATCTCATTCTTTATGGACCAGTCATCTGCGGACAAAACTCTATAAATAAACAATATTTTCAAAGTTAATAGTTTATTTTGTCTAAAAATGATACTAATACTTGGAGGCTAAGAAACTACTGTTTCAAACTATATATTTGTAAAGTTGTTTAAAAAGACAGTCTTGATGCAATCACAAAAAAGCTATAATTTAAAATTTACATTATTACCTATATTTTCAGTTCTTCCAGAAGGAATTATGGGATGTGTCTGCTGTCTTGTAGAAACAGAGAGGGGGTGACTGAGTGTGCTGCAGGATTCCCATCAGTCTAGCTAAATGCGTATTGGTTAAATTAAGGAAACTGTACTATTTTCAGGGACCAGGTCATTATCCGTTCTTTTTATAATTTGGTTATGGAAACAAATACTGAGAAAACAAGTGTTCTTTTAATTTTTGTTTTAATGTGAAAAAGAAATGAACGTTTGATATACAGATTAATCCGTATAATGGTGGATATTATTCCCATGCTGTCTGATAGTTTCTGCCAATTAGGAGAAAATATTTAACTGCATTTAATTGTTTTTTATCAGAATTAATGTCATCCTAACTTGTCCTTTTTTCGAGTGATCAAATGTCTGTTTTTAATTGTTTCGCTACTGTTTAATCATGAAAAAAACAATGAAAAAGCAGTTTCTCTAGCCGTCCCATAATTGTCACAGTTCATTTCTGAGTTCTTCTGATAAAACTACTGCATAGAAAATTTCACTGCTCAAAATCTTGTCGCTGTTCCAAGACCTGCTCTCCCTGCATTTGCCTTTGAGTTCTCATTTTCTTATCAGTGTTTTTTTGTTTCACAGTCTGTTGTCTGCAATAGGGTCCACTACATACTTCCATTAAATAAACAAATGAACAACAGAGCAGAGCTGAATCAGTTTGAATATCAGATATGAAGCACATTGAAAATAGATTTTATGACAAACAAACAAAGGAGGTTCAACGGACACATCCTTGTTGGAACATTTTGTTTTCCAGTAACAAGGCCTCACTCATCAAGTGATTATTAACATAGTGCATTTACTATGAAGTAGGAATGTTTTCACAAATTCCAACTTTAATTTTTTGTTA
>JAUZNJ010039880.1:0-10577 GCA_034780135.1 Jordanella pulchra | reverse complement strand
AAGAAATATTATAAAATGGTTAAATAACTTTAAAACTAAACCTACAGTACTTGCATTTATTTTGTCCATGTTTTATTTTGTTCATGAAATTTAAATGTGAATTACATCCTACTAAAGATTTTTTTTTTCCACTGGCTGAATGTTTATAAAACCAAAATAAATGCTTTTATAAACAGTATAATGCTTACGAAACAGATGAAGCTGTTAGAAAGTCATGACCCTGGATGATATATTGGATAAGATGCACTGCAGGTCGGTATTGGCAATCTGCATTACGGAAGCAAAGGAATTTATTAACACTATTTGTGTCACGGTTGTGGCTTTTCTCAAAGTAAAATTCAACAATCATTCACACACACACCCACACACACAATGATGAAAAAAAAAAAAAAACATTGGCAAACAGTAATAATTTTCTAAATTATGCCAACAATCATTTAGACAGGTTTCATTCTTTGCAGGAGCAGAAGATACTCCGCAATCCCAGACAGTACAAGTCAAAGGTTTTCACTGCCTCCCAAACACACGTATTTGCAGATTAAATGACTTTGGAGCTCAAGCACAAGTTTCACATAGGTTTTTACAGCTTTGCAGAACAGCTAAATTACATATTCGCAGCATGCAAATTGTCTGTGCAGAAAAAAAAAGCGGTTGCAGGACTCGGTCTGATTTGGTAAATTACCAGCGGAAAGGATTGCTGCAGGGTACATTATGATTACACAGCTTATTTACAAAAGCACGCAGAGAAGAGGGAGAAGGAGGGGAAAAAAAATCAGTTTCAGTTGATTTGTCCTCAGAATATACCAGAACCACAGAGATTCCTGAAAGGTATTAAAGTGAATACACCGTGCTTCAGTGTAATGGGAATTAACTAAATAGAAACAAAAGGAAATCCTTGTTTCTGTGACAGTAGATTCGGCAAACATTTTCCTTCTGGCTATTGCTTAAGAACAGCACTCGCTACAGTTTGATAAACACTTATTTAGTCTACAATCCTACAGCTATAAAATCTGCTCTTCATTCTTCAGTTTCTGTTGAGTGAAAAAACAATACACCATAATGATTGCGGACTTTTTAATTACATGGTGTTATCCTTTATGGTGGAAATTGGTAGATTAATAAATATTACCAAAGGTGTTTCAAGGAAACACAGAAGATATGTCCTACATATAAGGAAAACGAAAAGTCTGATGCTGCATGAGCCTTTGAATTAACTCACAACCACAAGCGGCTCTTTATTCTATGGGACAGACAGACCGACTAAGACTACTGGATCAATAATTAGTTGAATAAATATTGCGCACAGTTTTCCCAAATTCACGGAAGTCACATCAGTAAATCCACCTATCGCATGCTATTGAATCTAAGTAGAAATCCAGCTGTTCTGTGATGACTTTCGAGGTTTGTTTGAGCTTTAATCAGATAACGATTGGTGATTCTGCAGAGATACACAACTCAGAACAGAGATTAGTCATAAAACCACCTAAATTTGGGCTTTATGGAAGAAAGAGTTTTAGGGGAAATCTGTTAAAGCAAGAAAAAGACACATAACTTGTCTATTTAAAGGGGGCATAGTCTCATCCTATGAAATTTAACTGTGGTTGGGTGTGTTTTTTTGTGCTGGTGGAGTATTATCTGTTAATTCTGTGTTCTAAGCTTTTTATTTTTCTCCCTTGTGTATGATAACAATTAAACCCACCACATGAATGGAAGTATAGCAGTGGGCATTTCTTATTTAGATGCATCTCCCCTGCTTTTCCTTTGATAGAAGCGGAAATTTTCTTTTTCATTGATGTTCTGGGGAGGATTCCCTAGAATATGGAGCTGGTTTAGGACATGTTTGTTTTCGACTGTTGCTCTACCACCGTAGTGAAAGCTCACAGTAAATGTGGACAGAAAACTTGTTGCAATCATCAGAAACTGGTTTTAGCAGGTACCATCCGCAACATTAGCTAAATCACAACAGCAAATCTTTTAGTTTTATAATGCGCAATGAAGTGTTGCAGGGCAGTGTTTATGTCTGCTCATCTCAACCAGTGTTGAATTTCTATTTAGGCTTAAAGATGATTGTAAACACTATAAGGACATATTTTATCTTATTTGATCATGATTAAAAGGTTTTTGGGCTTTCTTTGTACAAGCATTTAACATGGCTATGCTGCTTTACACCAACACCAAGTAACTTTTCAGCCTCCATAAAATATTTTATGAACTTCTGTGATTACACAAACATGGGGACATCATGCAGGACAACAGTTAAAAAACCAAAGTTAAACGTTTCTTATTTACTACATATGACATTGTTTAGCCACAGTTAGATTCATTACATTGTCGCTATTCATCTTTCAAAAAGCCACTGGAAACAGAAACGTAGTTCAATTTAACTGCAGGCAAGTTGTAGATTCATGATTTTATCAAACAAGCGCTGCTCCTCATGGGAAATACTGTCTTCCTTCAGGCAAAGCAATATAGCTTTTGTCCACTGGGAGGAGCCAAAGTCGACCAAGACTGAAAGTCCTTTAAAACTCCTTTAAGACAAGACAATGCTTTTTAACAATGCCCGATTTAGCTAACTTAAGGTAGGGTGATCAGATCGAAGAAAAGAAAGAAACAATGTGGTACAACTAGGAGTCTTATGAGGGACGATGCAGGACAAACTGTGTTTACAGCTGCATGTTTCTTTTGTGTCTCACTTTTACAAGGTTGTTTTACAACTTGATGCCTCCATATCTAATAGAAAAATAATAGGCTAGGGGACTTTGTCAAGTTATAAACCCCTACACAGTCTTTGTTGTGCCATTTTCTTTCTTTAAATGTAATTTTCATCATATGTTGTATTAAAATCCTTTACCTGTTCGGTTTAAGGAACATCGTGTGCAGGTTGGTCGTGAAGTGCAAGACCAGAGTAGCTCTGTGACAATGACAGATTCTCTGCTTTTATTCACATTTAGGAAAAGTGTCTGCAATTCTTTGTCTTTTCTAATTTGACCCACTCAAATGTGGCATGCTGTTGCGATTCATGAGACAATGGGTCAGAAGGGAAACGTTTGGCGTTGACCGCACAAATTGGGATATCTGGTCACCCTATGTTAAGGCTAGTTTTCATCTCGAGTTCCATACCAGAACAAAGCAAAAACATGACAAAAACAAGAAGCTCATACAAAGAGAAAAATCAATAACAGCCAATGAGAAGAACATTTTAAGCATAAAAATTTATCCGCGCTGTTTTAAAAGCTTGACTCAAAAGGTTCTGGAGCTTGTTAGTAAATTTATAAAACACTAAGTTAATCCATGTATGCAAATTGAATTGTAAAGAAGCCATTTCTTTGAAACGTTTGAAGACATGAGATTTGTAGTGACAATGTTCCAGGTGTGTGAGCCCTCAACAGGAAAAGAAAGCATCATCGTCTCCTCTGCGCTGGTGTTCATATGATTTCTCAAATAGATGTTTTCTTACAAAGAAAGGTGGGAGCAATTCTACTGAGAATTTGAAAAATCATAAAATTTGACTGTAAACACCCATTTGAGTGTTTTTTTTTTGTTTTTTTACAGAAAATATTTGGAAGGATTTTTTTTTCTAAAGTTTTTTTTTTCTTTTTTCTTTTATACAATCTTTCAAAATGTGTTACATTAGTTTTGGAGGTTTGTGTCCAACTAGTTAACTGTAGTGTGATTAAATCATGGCGTCGAGGTATACCTTTGTTCCTTTAGATGTTGTATTATTTCAAATTTATCCAAAGATTGCAAGACTGCATTTTATTTTGTTTTACATTTTCTTGACTAATGGTGTAAATGTTAGCTTGAAATCATTAATATTATCTCAATACTTGAACCCCTGAACCATTTGAGCAAGGATATAGCTCGAGAAGGGCAACAGTCTGAATGATAAAGCCAGAATTAAAATCATTTTATCTGCCAGTAAGGCCTAGTTCAAGCACAGACCGGAATGGACTCAGCAATGAGTTACAGTAGACCCAGTGTTTCCAGATGCTCTTCATTCAATCTTACTAACATGTTTCCTTTTCCTTTCACCGAATAGTTCTGCAACCTCTCCTTGGTCTATCATTCCCAAAAGAAAGAAAATGCATTAACGTTTGGACCTGAAAACCATGAAAAAACCCACAGGGTGGAAGATCAACCTTACAAGGCCTTGCACAGCGGCTCCCCACTAAAACACAGACACGCTCTATTGAAGAAACATAGCACCGAACGTAATCTAGCTGTTGGAGGCAGCGGCTCTGAAACACCTACATGTCTACTGAAATGGAGAACAGGAAAAGGCACAAAGTCAATGGAACCATGGTGGGAATACAGAAGAGATCAGCCCGATGGAGGGCGCTCACTGAGGTCCCCATGCATAATCTACAATGTTATGGAGAAATCCGATGACATGATTTAGGCATAAAGACATTGGCTCGATTTTAAATCCAAATTATGCTTCCAGAAACATACACTGCAGCCAGTTTGTTGTGGAAAAGCAACAGCTAATTGCTAAAAAAAAAAAAAACAAATTAAGTTTATTAGTATTCACAAAGTGCTAAACTCTCAGGCTTGTTAAGGAGTAATAACCGAAATGAAACTTGCTGTCCAGCATCTGTCCATTCTTATTAACCATAACCTGTCCTGTCACTCTATCCTTAGTCGAACTCTGTTATAACCGTTTTTTCCCACTTCCCTCTAGTACTCATTTACACTTTTGTGCCCTTTAATCCCTCCTCTCTTACATTTCTTTGTCCCACCTGCTCTCAAACAATCATGCTCAGCCCAGTCTTGATAAATGAGGGCATCCCTCCTTTCTGTCCGTCTCTGTCTTTGCCATCAGGCTCTCAGGACATCATACTGAAGAGGATGGCGAGAATATTTAAAAAGGAGGTGAAGGACAAGAGTAAAGATGTTTATCAGTCCAAAACCTCAGGACGGCAATGTGCTAGAGGCTGGGATATGCTGGTGGATGGATGCATAATTGTGTGACCTAGCGTTATGTAACCCAGTCCATCAGAGTTCAGGTTTAACATTCCTCGCTGGTCACCCTGCAGCCTGTTACTCAGCTGTCTGTTACTTTTTATTGGACACGATTTGTTTTGTCCAGACTCTAAGTAGGTCAATTTGGTTCACTTCACCCTCCTAAAGGATCCACAGATTCAAACTATAAACAAATCCAACATCAACCAGGAAGTCCTAAAGCTTTTTTTTTAAAAAAACTGCAAAATGTAAATGATTTGATCTTTTATACCCGCCTATGGATTTCCCTTTTTTTTACTCTAATATTTCAGGCCTGAACAGCAAAGCTTTTATCAGGCAATAAGTGTTTTTAGCCATAATGGAGGGAGTCTGTGTTTTTAAGCTTTGACTAGACCATACTAACCTCATTATGTTTTGTGCAACCATCTAACAAGAAGTCTGTCTTTAAAGGTCATAGCGACAACTTTTCCACCAAAGCAATTATTTTTCTCAAAAATAATACATCCACAAAACATTTAGAATAAAAGAATTAATTTGTACAGAAATGAACTGTTTACGAGAAGAAAAACGAGTAGAAGTGAATGTAGAGGTCAATATAGGGACAGCTGAGCCAGGAAATAAACCCATCGGTGCCACGTTTTTGGTTCTAAACCTCTAAATGTTCTGCTATTAGAAAAAGAATAAAAAATAATCGCATAAAAATGAATATATGGCAACTCACTTCTCCAGCCACAAACACCAAAATGTTTCAGATTAGTAATCTTAGGCTACATTAACACTGCAGGCCTTTATGCTTAATTCAGATTGTTTTTTTGTTAAAACCGATTGTTTTCTGTGGTCGTTCCCATTTCTAAATATGTGCGACTTGTATGTGTGCTCTGTGTTTATAGAGAAAACATGGATGGTAGCACTGGAGCGCATCTTGCAATCTTTCCTTTCTTTCCCAAACTCAGCCAGTGCATTAAAAACACAATCATTTCAAGAAGGTTGAAAAAAAAAAAAAAAAAGACTGTTCTCCACGTTATTGTTGTTTTTCTTCCCGCTTCTGCATAGTGAGACTCGGAAGTGACTGTTGTTGAGTATTATTGACGTGGTCCTTTCCCGCATGTCTCTCTCTCTCCCCCCCCCCTCTCATTCCCCCTTTCCTGTCAGCCTACTGTCTCAAAAATGAGCCACTAGTGCTGTAAAAAAAAAAAACTAAAGAGAAAAAATAAAACTGAATCTGTGTTATTCAGACGCTCATTTAAAAAAAAAAAAAAAAGAGATTAAAATAAAAAAAAAAATAAAAAAAAATCAGATACATATGGGCAAGAAAAACCCCAAAAAACATCAGGTCGCTTGAGGCTGCAGTGTAAACGTAGTTTCAACTATGTAGTCCTTTTAAATATGTACTGAATCCATTGATAGGTAAACATTTTCTATTCCTTAATTGCACCTCTAGTTTCATATGAAATCCTGATGATTCTTCTACATTTTTAAATAATAAGAATTACCTGCATAGTTGGATTGTAACTACTTGCTTCGATTACGCAGTAGATAATTTACTCAGCCTTTTTTTTAAAGGGCTACTTTTTAAAGAAGTTGTAGAAACTATAACTAGTTAAGCTACCAAGTAAAGCATGCAAGCGCCCCAGCTTATAATAAAGAGGGGGGAAATGCTTTTAGTGTCTAAGAGTGATGGTCATGTCTTTGCAATCGTTGTTTACAGTCTGTTGTTCGTTGTTTTTATGGACTAAATCCAAGGCTGGCTCTAGAAAAAGCAAAATAATCGACTGTTTAGGACCCAGGGGCCACTAGCTTGGATAAGGATTTCTAAACAATTATGGTAACAAAAACACAATTTGATTTTTAAAAATTTGCTTTTTGTTTTTGAATCAGCATATCTTTAATCATGTTAATTATGCACAAAAAATATTTTCTTGTTTTCCATCATTTAAGAACATGCTTAATATTATATTGTGTAGCTATTTGATGTACTTCTATTTGTTTTTTTTCCATTTTCTTATTTTTATTTATTTATCAAAACTATTTTATATGTTTGTTATTGCCCTTATTTTTGCTAAGTTGCAGTTGGAACCAAGAGCTACAATGATACCTTTGCTGTAAATAAACTTTTAGCATTCAAACAAGAGACAACAATAGTTTTATAGTAAATGATCCGATTCGTTCGCTGAAATAAAGGGTCCCGAAATCATACTTTGCTTAGGAGCCAAATGGGAACTTGGGACGGATCTGGTGCAAAATCAAAAAATGTCTTTAGCCGTTTGGATTTATGGACCTTCACCAAGAGGTGTTGCTTGTTCGCCATGTTTCTCTGTGGTGCGGTTATAACTTTGATCGTACTTCGCCGCGCCTACACTTCAAACCTAATAGCGTCACTTTGCTATATTAGTTACATCTTTGTATAAACATATAATCTTCTTTAATCTGATCAACCTAATATATTAATCAGAAGAATCCATATGGTTTTTAGTAAGTTCGTTAAGTTTGTGTTTTAAATTAAATTGAATAAAAAAATGGAGAGATGATGTTAAAATAGGAATTCTGTGCTTTCTTTATGGATTGAATTGTGTTTGGTTATTGTTGGAAGCACAGAATATGGTACAGGAAATTTTAAGTTTTAAGAATAACTTTGCTTTTTTTCTTTGAATTCATTTAGTCACTATTCTTTTCCCACTTTTTTTTTTTTTTTACTTGATCTTATATTTTCATTTTCTTTTTTAAAATTTAATAGAATTAAATTGCATTCTTTTCAATTAGTGCATTTTCAGATACCATTCTCCTTTCGAGTGCGAGATTTCCTCTGCAATGAGAAGCAATGACGCATTTCTGTTGCTCTAAATGGACGCTAGCAGCGACATTTTAATGGATGAGTTAACAACCGTTTGCATTAAACTTGAAGCAAAGAGAAAGTGATCTGTCAATTTGAATAAAAACATATTAAATTTGAAAAACTAAAACATGACAAAAGGCATGCTTTTTGAAAAAGAAACCCGAGAAAACTAAAGTTACATTTTTAAATTAAAAAAAGAAATATTTGAATTTCACTTCTGGATTTAATTCCTTCTTTAAATTTCCTTTTACAAAACATTTTCTCTGCTTGCAACAATAAGGCCTCAGAAATAGCTCCGTATATCATTAGAAGTGTTACTTCTTCTCGTCTTGGTTTGAGCGTTAACCTCAACTGAACGCTGTCTAGACAAAGGGGGTGGAACCGCTCAAATAAAAGACAGGAAATTATGGTTTTCAAGACGTTCATATAAGAAAAATAGGATTTCAAGCACAGAAATAACACAGCTTTTTTCCATAGTGGCAGCTGTACTAGCATGCACAGGTAGAGAGTCTGTTTTCAAAGCAACTCTGGCAGCGATAGCTAAAAGAAATGTCTTCATCAGGACTGTGATTAGACCAACACATGGGAATGGATAAGAACATCCCTATTTCCCCCCCGCCCCAAGTCCCACTTTGGATATGGTGAATAATCTAATTAATTAAATCGGGGAGGATCATTTAGGATGGTCTTAATCTTCCCACTTCTCTGCTACAGTTTCTTATTTCACAGGACAGCCGTTCAACCTAAGAACTTATCACATGGAGAAAGAAGATTCAATAGCGAGTGAGAAAAAGAAACAAGAGGAGATCTGATGAACAGATTAAGATATAGAGAAAAAAAATAAAAGATTTGATGAAACCACTGATAGAGGTCAAAGAAAAATGTGACAAATTAAAAGCTTGGAGTGTAGAGAATAAATGAAAGAAAAAGAAGCACAAAGCACATGAGCTGCCTTCATCAACATTTAAATGCAAACCAACAGGCACACAAGCCAATCTGTGCACACATGCTCATAAATCTCAATCACCGTGGCAACGGCACACCTCAAAAACCTAGTAATCAACTTTGAAAATAGTGATGGGACTAATGCCTCTGGATGTGTGCTCTCCATACACAGTCAGAGATTTGTATGGAGAGAAAAGTTCAACAGGAATGTAGTACGGAGGCTATGGAAGCACTTTTAAAAACGATACCAGTACAGATATGTACTCCAATGCACCTTATATTGTCGTCCACAAAGAAAAACCACCACCTTGCCAAACCATGAGCAAACTTTTTATTTAGTTCTAGTGACCTTAATTTGAAAGTTTTAAGACGGCTGCTGTGTCCAGCTAAACCCTTTAAAACCGGAGCCAGACGACAGAAAATGACGCACGTTCTTTGATTCACCGTAACTATTCAACCGTTTGTGCTATCGATGTCATTCTGAAAGCTTAGAATAACAGCTTTGCACCGATATACAGCACATTACGGTAGTCTGAACCATTGCTGCGTTGTGCAGAGTTTTTGTAGTGGGGGAAAAAAAAGAGCAGACTGGGAGTAAACCAGCGGACGATCAGGAGTGTTTTGTCAGTTTATTGTACAGTTTGTGTGACGTTTGGCGATAAAAGTTGGAAAACAAAAAATGAATAAGCAGAGAACAAACCAGGGAAGGAAGCAGTGATCCCTTTGGAAAAGAAAGCACCGCTCAGATGTGAGGAATGTGGATTTGGACCCTCAGTGGACAGAAGCTACCATGGTGGATATTATCACCTGGTTATTCCTGGACTTTATCAGGCTGTAGAAATTAAATGAAATAAACAAAACTGCTTGTGAATATTGATAATAATTTAAGTTCATTTTCTGTCATATTTGGTGTTTATAAAGGAAAAACTTGCTGAAAATGTGTTAAAAGTTATAAATTTACTGAAAAAAGTGATAAAATATTTCACACAACTATTTTTTTTGACAGATTTAATGATAAAGAGAAGAAGTACCAGGAGGACTGTTGTTATTGCAGGTGTTAGAGAGTTAAAAAGATTATTCAGACAATCAACAGCGTCACAGCAGGTCTGTTGATCATTTGTTACTGTATCATAACTTGTTGCTTCTAACTAAAATACTAATGTTACTCATTGCCTACAAACAAATCCAGCCCTTTGGTTCTACTTCACTGCAGCATCAGAGACGCCGCTTTAAAGAGAAGATGGATGTGTAGGGAATAACCTTTGAACGCCATAAAAGGAAATGCTTAAATTGTGTGTCACTCTGAGAGCAAAGAAAACAGCTTGGCTGAAAGGATGAAGGCAGCAGAAAGATGCTTTTGGCATTAAGAACAACAAACCCTTCCCTCCTGTTTATTTTCCCCTTTGAAAGAGGGAGAAAATAAATGAAAACAAAACATGGAACAGGGCCGAGAGTCATTTGAAGAGAGTACATAATGATAAAAACGATGTGGTGTGTGTGTTTAGTCAGGGCCCTGCATCACAGAACTTCACCCCCCTTCCATTATAGCCTGGTTTGAAGACGGCAGAATTAGGAATTGTTGGGTTTTTTGCTCACATATTAAAATGTTGCTGGGTTTTTTTTCGGTTTGTTTTTTGTTACAAATCACCAAACATTCCGCCTTTTTTCTAATTTTGTCAGATCAACATCAGAAAAGGAAATAAGTGTCACTTCTTCATACCCGTTTTCAGACAAAACCACAACATTTTACATATAACACTTATATATCGTCACCTTCTTAAAATAATTGCCTAAGTCATTTTTTTTCAAAAATGATTTTTTTGCCTAAATCATCTCT
>JAUZNJ010039879.1:0-10577 GCA_034780135.1 Jordanella pulchra | reverse complement strand
GCAGCAGCTTAAGTAGCAGAGCCTCCTCTGATGAGCTGATGGCCCTCAGGTGTGCAGAGGGCATCAGCCCAGGAGACTCACGGCGCACTCTGCTGGAGGAAAGATGGAGCGACAGGCTCCGGATCCCAACACTCCCAGGCTCGAGTTGCCTCTGCGACCAACCAGGCTGCGGCACGCTTGGCCTCATGATAGGGCTCCTACTTCAGCCTGACAGCATTCCTTGTTGCCGGTGCCCATCGCTGAGTTTGAGGATTGCCGCCAAGACAAGCACCCCAGACCTTACGGCCACAGCTATGGGTGGCTGCAATGGCAATGGAGACAGAGACCCTCTTAAATTATAAAATAAACTAGAAATAAAATATGGCTGTACTCTTAAAATATATTGATGCTCACGTATTCAAGTGTATTGCTATTCTATTGTCTATGTTCAAATGTAAGCATTTATAGTTTAAATGAGGTTCCTAATGGGGGCCTAAATGTATTTTAATTGTTTGGTAATTACTCAAATGTTTAGCATAATTAGCATGGCTACCATTATTGACTAAATTGCTCCTATGCAAATCCCCTGGGAATCTAGATCCTTACCCCATCTCCTCACCCCTATCTGGCTGCATAATCTGCTTCTGATTTGCTCCTACTCGCAAAAAAAACATGCCAATATTTGAGACATTTTGTGAAACTCCAAACACCTTTTGGGAAGTAGCCTAGTGGATAGAGCAAATGTTGAAGAATGCAACAAGTACTAAGCTCAAACCCCAACGACTGCCACTCTGGATCCCTGAGCAACACCTTTAGACCCAGGTTGCTTCCAGGATTATGTAAGCTTCTTACAGCTACCTAAGCAATGGGTTAATACAGAAGATATTTTTTGTAATGTCCATTCGTAATTACTAATAATGTGTATTATTCTTGTCTTTAATCTCCACAGGTCTTGGGTTTGCTCTAAGCTACACACCAGCTATAGCGATGGTTGGAAGGTACTTCAATGAGAGGAAGGCTCTAGCTTATGGCATTGCTCTGTCTGGTACTGATTTTACATTCTTTCTTCATCTTTCTCCTGGTTTATCTTATTCGTGTTAGGGTTAGGGTTTTTTTTTCATTTTTAAGAAATCTCGAATAAGCCTTTTCCTTTTTTTCTCTGGTCTGTATTTAAATACTCCATCTATCACCATCAATTCCAATCTCACCTTACTTTTAGGGAGTGGCATTGGTACCTTTCTTCTGGCTCCTGCAGTTCAGCTTCTTATCGAGCATTACTCTTGGAGAGGAGCTCTGCTCATCCTGGGAGGATTTGTTTCCAACCTATGTGTCTGTGGTGCCTTGATGAGGCCTTTGGAACAGAACCAAGCTGAAAGGTCAGTTCTTTGGAACATCATATATTTTGATTTCCAAAGTAAATGATGTCTCAATAGAAAATTCAAGTAAAGGCATGGAAGTTTGTATGTTTTCCATTATATGTAACTTTCATAAAAATCACTGTTCTGATTTGTGATTTTTTTTTCTTACTGTAACACACTCCGGATGGCAACCTCAGTACTTTGCTTGCTTGTACTTTGTGTGCTTATTCTGTACTTCCTACTATTCTCCAGATATATTCACTGTAAATTAACTCCTGCACATCAAGCACTTCTATCTTGCAATGTTTTTCTCTCAATCAAGAAAGCTAAACTGAGATCCTAGTTGGAAGCACAGTTTTGAGGATTTACAACAGCGGTGTATACAGGGAAAACAAGCAGGTATCATTCTCAAGGTGTGCAAACTTGGATTGGAGCTCTGTTACCAACCTTGAAGCCTACCAGTCTGAAAGGTGGTTCTGATGTCAGCCTTAAGACAGTCATACAGCCTTTATCTGGATTCTACTGTTCTAAACCATAAGCTACGTTAATTGCCAAGGAATCTCTCCTTGTTAGGACTGAAATAAGCTATCTGTCATGATAAAAGATGTGGGAAAAAAAAAACCCCACACACAAACTGCACTGGCCACTGTTCGTGGGAATTTCAGCCGCAGAAATCTTATAAACTTCCAAAATACAGACAGTTTGTTAAGTTCTGCACAATGGACACTAACACTCTGGACCACTCCTATACAGTTTAAAGAATGCCTAACTTAAGCCTCGGATGAGGACAGTAAGAAAGCAAGCATGTAGACTAAGACGCTTTCCACACAATATAGCAGCAAACCTGCTTCCACCCCACATCTGAGGAAGCTTTGCAAGACTAAGGAGTAAGCTTACAGCAACAGGAACCAGGTTTGTGCAAAAAACTCAGGAACAAGCCTACCAAGGAGATCAGAACAGTGAAGAGAAAGCTAGTTGAAGTAAGGATACCCCCCCCCCAAAAAAAAAGAAACCAAAAAAAACAACAGAACAAAAAACAAAACAACAGGAAATAGATAAAGAAAAAAACAGATTGTCACCAAATTCACAAACATGAGGCCTGTTAAGCAATGATCTCCGACTCAGGTCCTTGACGGCTACTGCACTGTAACAGGCCACTTATTTGATTCTGATTTGCTGAAACACTGATGCATCTCTAAACTGCATCTATAGATGGCAGCCCCTGCTGTAGAACATACTGGATTGCACATCCCCCCACCCCACCACCACATTTTTTAGCCTTGATAAACTGCTATTCACACCTCCTGCCCAGATAACTACACCTCATACCTAAACACAAAAGGACTACTGCCACCCCCGACCAGTAACTCTCCATCGGTGACCTACTCAACCCCTCCTAAACTTTTATCAGCAGCAGCCACACCTCCAGTACTCTGACCCCCCAGCTGCACTAAGGATCTATGAGGAGGATGCATGTCAGCTCTTTCAGCTGCAGAAGATTATACACGATCTGATGGTCTAACCCCTCTCCTATCCATAATTTAACACATGGCTGTTACTGTGTGAGATTCTCTCCTGCGTCAGACCGTCATCAGGTCTTCTGAATCATATAGTTATTTAATGACAAAAGGCCTGTGCGGTATCCATATATACTGTATAAGACATGCTTCCTTCAAGTTGTTTTTATGTGCATTTGGAATAATTGCATTAGAAGCAGCCAAATTTGAATCAACTGCCTAAATCTTACAAAAAGTTTTATGGCTGCTTGAGGTGATTTTTGACATTTTTGAAAACAGAGTAAATGAGATGGAAAACACATTTGTCGAATAAGTTCTGGTCTCGTGAACAAATGACTGGTCAACTGTTTCCCCTGTCATGGTCTTGAATGTGAGCTCTGGAAGGCATGTACCACCACTAATACTAGCTTACTACCCTTACTTCTTGTTTATTAAAGCCATATGTAACCCAAACATATAACAACATAATGTTTTGCATCACTTGGTTAATTCTCTCATTTGAATGGGATACGTCTAACTAACGTTTTCTTATTTTCAAGATTTTAAAGTTTGCTCCAAGTTTTCATGACAGTTGAATGGAAAAGCCGCTGACACTGGGTAAAAGAATGTACCAGCAAAGGTTTTGTTCCCTCTAGGTCCTCAAGAACTACAAACCCTCTCAGGAGCTGTTAACCAGTAATACTAACTCTACCCATCCACAACAGGATAGGTCAGACAGCAACTAACAATCCAGTCTACGGGGATATTTTTGCAGCTAATGTGACCTCCTCTTCGTGCAATTTTTATAAAGGCTTAATGTTGGGAAATGGGGAACCTCAATACATGCTTACAGTAGCAGTCCAACACATCCTGAACACAATATTTTTACACAGAGCTCTAATGCGGCAACACCAAATAGCCAGAGTTCTATAGTATTCAATTACATTATAGATGATGTGCAAATGCAGTCACACACGACTGTGTGACTGCATTTGCACAATGCAACTTTACAAATTATACCAAAACAGACAGAACTACTAGCTATCACTATTTGGATTAAGGGTTTTCATGCAGCCACAATTGAGACAAAAAAAATGAGATAAACAATGCCATCTTCTGACATCAATAAGTTATGCATCTAGTTCTGCACTTGACTAAATAACTGAAGTGAAACAACACCGAAGTGGATGTCAACATCATTGATGCTGATGAAAAATGAGCTGAGGTCCAAATGGTTACATGTAGCATTCTACCAGCCCAAAGTGCATACATGTATGGGGAGAAATCTCTGTGGATAAAAGGGATTTTTCCCATTAATTGTGCATATTGCATGAGGTAGAGGTCGTACACTGGGCTGCCTAAATGTAAATAGCACATATTTAGTAAAAACAACAAAGGTAATGTCGTTCACTTTAAAGGTTAATACAGTAGAGCCTTCTCTATTGTTACTCTTTTGGTCAACAGATGGAGCTAGCAGCTCACAAAAGCAATTTATAGTGTATTACAATTTTAAAATCAGCTGTTCGCAGTATCCTTCATACAAAGTGTCATCCCTGATAGATAATGTCAAAAGCCTTTAAATGAAGAAGTTCCATTACTGCTTTAAAAATCTATAATGGGAAAAAAAACAAAAACAAAACTTTGAAAACATCAATAAAAATAATCCTTTCCTTTGTGCACATTAATTTAGATAAACTGGTTCTATGTACAGTGCTGATTTTGAAATCACCAGTCTCACAGCTGCTTGCTACTTTTTTTCATCTACCCTGGATTTTTCCTACATGATTTAGTTCTAAAATGAATGAGTAGAAAGTTTAACTATATGTCTGGTAAACCTTTTATGATTTCTTTTATTCAACATTATCTTTAAAGATCATTTATAACCATTCTCTTGTCAGAGAATTGCATTTTTGTACAAAAAAATAAAAAATAGAACAGACAATATTTCTCTTCTGTATGTTTTACCCCACCAAATGAATAAGTACAATGCCAAACTGTCCAAATCTTATTAAGATATGGAAAAAAAATCTTTAGTTTTAGGCTTTTAACATATTTGTACCACACAGATGAATGATTGTGGAGGGATTGTGGGGGAATCGGGTATTTAGTACAGACAAGTCTTGCATAATAGGATATTCAAACTTTTGAACATATAAAATGCAGTATTATACAATGTGAACATCACTGCTGTTCAAACTGAACATTTGTGACTTTTTCTTATCCTTACTTAAAGCTCCATTACATCTTAATGTAGCTTGCAAAATATTTTCCAATTACCTAAATCTTTAGTAGGCTTAAAAACAAAGTTCAATCTATCATTGGAAAATGAATAATTTGTCACTGTAAACCTACCAAACCGTGACTGTAAGTCTTAACTTCCTGTCTAGACAAGCTGAGAATTAGAGGAAAGGCCAAGGGGTCCAGGGTGCTGTAGAGATCCACAGCTGTTAGTTGTGCAGTTCACAATCATTACTTTTATTAAAGAGGTGCACAAGGAGCATCACTGTTGAAAAAAGAAGAAAAGAGTCCTTAAAAACTGCTAACAAAAAGGGATGTATTGAAAAAATTGAGAAAAGCGCTCAGTCAAATGAACTGAATTTATTTTGGCAGCTAAATGTACAATATTCTAAATAGACTTGCGCCAGATCTCCCAAACACAGCATCTAAACAACATATGTTGGTTGAAGGATCCTGCCATGGAGATTCTTTTATTTTAGTCCACTTCAGTTTACTTTCTATTACAATAACTACTCTTAACATGCAGCCTAGGGCTATAATTCGTTGATTTTGATCAAAGCACATTCTTGTGTAAGAACATTTTCGTCAAAAGATAGATAGATAGATAGATAGATAGATAGATAGATAGATAGATAGATAGATAGATAGATAGATAGATAGATAGATAGACAATCCAAAAGTATTTTGCAGTTGTAGTTGCAACAAAAGGTGATTCTACATGTATAACTCAATATAACTGTACATACTTTGGTGAGATTGCTATCTGAAACAAAGATTTACATTTCCTTTCTACTTCACAAGCATGTTTCACTATATGTTAGTTTATCTCATAAAGACCTTGAAGTTTGTTGTTGTCTGATAATATGCAAATGGTTCAAGTGAGGTGAACATTCTCCCATGCCACAGGATCTAATTGTTATTTCTTGGTTTATTTTGTTCTCTCTGAAGGTTATGGGAGAACAACATGTCAAACGTGGAGAAAGCCTGCATGACGGCTGTGCTGCAAACTGAACTCACTGAACAGAAAACCTCTGGTTGGGGCCAAGCGGAGCTAAAGCAGCAGCAAGTACAGAGTTTAGACAAACAGAGCCTTGTCATCACCATCGGAACCTTACAACACTTTGGACCTGAAAAAGACAAGCTTCACCAGAATATCACACTGCTATCAAGCCCAAAGCTGACTATTAATGAGGTGTTAGATAAGAAAATGTCAGAATGCCACCTGTTAAGCAATAAGCTGGAGACGATGCTTGAGGGCACACGATTATTTAGGCCAAATATTTTAAACAGCAGCAGGGACGATGAAAAGATGATCTCAAACACAACATGGATTAATGCTGTTGAAAAAAGAGAAAATTCAATATCCAGTGAAGAGATATCAACAGATGATCTTGATAAAACAGTTTTAACTGAACCTTTGGTGTTCTCACAACAGTTATCCACAGGTCAATCTTTCTTTGCTAAAGCAAAAGATGAATTTAACTTCCTGTGGATTTCCAGGTTCTTAGTCCTGTCCATATCCTTTGTTTTTCTGGCGTTTGGATGCAGTGTTCCAGTAGTTTATCTCGTCCCTTATGCCCTGAGTGTAGGGGTCGAGCATCAACATGCCGCCTTCCTCATGTCCATATTTGGTGTCAGTGGAATTGTTGGCAACATCACGTTTGGATGGATCACAGACAGGAAGTAAGTGAGGAATGATGGTAGTGTTAGTTGAATAATTATTCATTAAATCAAAGATTTTTACTAACAGATTCCCTCTCCCTCAGGTGTCTAAAGAGGTATCGTGTGCTGAGCTATATGGTAGCTATAAGCATGGAAGGCCTTTGTTGCATGTTCCTACCCTTCCTCCATTCTTTCTCCCTCCTGGTGCCATTTTCTATTCTCTATGGATACTTTGATGGAGCATATGTAGCGTTGATACCAGTTGTGACCTCTGACACTGTGGGCTCCGACCATCTTACCACAGCCTTGGGTGTGGTGTACTTCCTGCATGCAATCCCATACCTGGTCAGCCCACCTATAGGAGGTAAGAGTTACTAAGAAATGTTGCTGTGTTTACGGTTATTTTGATTCTGAATACTTAAAGCCCAGTTACATGTTATGCCTATAAAAACAAAAAACAAAACAACCCCAATAAATTTGTCTTAAAATAAAACAAAAAAACAGCGAGTGTTCTTCCTGATAGGGTTAACTTAGTCCTTTCTTAACCCCAAAAAGTATTTTTTGCTGTGGGCTCACAGCATCTGCATTCGCTAACATTACTTAGTCACGTATTCATCAACTTGGCAGCTCCCACATCTTTAGCCCTTTGTTTAAGTAAACAACATTTAAATTGTAATCCAAGCATATCAAAAATACACATCCAGTATTTTAGCTTTTTCATATTTCTTTTCACACACATTAAATGGAACTCCTTTGTATACGACCGGAATGAGCTACTAGTGTGGAAAATTGTAAATTCATGGTACGTGACTGAGCCTCTTTAGGTAATTAAGATAAGACATTTTTTTCTCTGTTTATCTAAAGTAAAATAATTTCAAAGCTCTTAGAATTTAAACATAATAAACGTTGATAAACAAAGTCATTTTAATTGTTTCAATTTTTTCCACATACGCAAAGATAAAACAGCTTGGCATAAATGTTTGACCCATTAGTCAATTTTAGTTTCACAGATTTCCTTTGGTGCTAAATTCTGTGTTACAAACATCTGTGTTGATTATTATGTGGCACCTTTTCTTTTTTCTTCTCCAGGTTGGTTTGTAGACCAGACTGGCAACTATGCATCAACCTTCTTCATCAGTGGGGCTTCATTCTTCCTCAGCTCATTGGTACTTGTGGCTGCCTCCTCAGTTACACTCCTGAAAGTGGTGTGTGAGACGGCTCTAGGTCAAGGAAAGCACCCAAGGAAAACAAATCAGTCATAGGTTGTACCAGTTCTCTAACCAAATCAAATTTGAAGCACTAAGATGCACCTTCTCATGCTAAAATATTACTATCCTGTGAACTTTATCACATTAGTCTCACTACAACCAAGGTTGCTTTATTTTTGAGCATTTCTAACTTTGAGTATAACAAGGTAGCCCAGTGTAGAACTGTTAGAGGATGACATCCAGGTCTTCAGTTTCATTTTCAGAATAGCACAATACTTAAGTCTGAAACTGTTTTAGATATTTCAGTAGTATCCTGCCTTTTTCCAGATGTTTGTGAAACAATAAAGAAAATATAATTGAGCAAGTTTTGAATAAATACTGAATAGGTTTTCATGTTAAGGTGTATGTGTTTTTGTTACTTCCATTACAGTATATCAATCACATTTCATATATTGTATACAAATCATTCCTATAACGATATTTGCAGTATTTGTCACATCATCGCTCTGTTAAGTAAACTAAAAAGAGGAAATCAAAATCTTTCCCTTGAAGTTCTTTTTGTCACAGTGAAACTGAAATTGAAACTTTGATTCATAACAGTTGCTATACTGCTTTGATTATCATTTAAGCAATTTTTTCAAAGTAAAATCACACTTCCTACCAAGGAAAAATCATTACCTTGTTTTGTGTTTATTAGTCATAAGATACTTTGGGTTGGATAACCAAAAATATACTAGTTAGTCAATTTGTAGGTGCTAATCAAAAGAGTTTATCATTTCTATTAAAGCAGGGAAGCTGAAAATGTGTCATCCACTATACTCTTCATTGAAGCCAGCAATTCCCTCTGTAACTCCCTTCTTTTTGTTACTCCAGACTGTATACAATTATTTTAGCTACACTATACTGCCAAAAATATTCACCCACCTGCCTCGACTCACATATAAGCTTCAGTGACACCCCAATATGATGTTAGTTCATCCTTTGCAGCTAAGCAGCTTAAACTCTTTTGCAAAGGCTGTCCACGGAGTTCAGGAATGTGTTTATAGGGATTTTTGACCATTTTTCCAGAAGTGCATTTGTGAGATCACATACTGATGTTGGACAATAAGGCTTAGACCTCAGTCTCAGCTCTAAATTCATCCGAAAAGGTGTTGAGGTCAGGCCAGTCAAGTTCATCCACTGCAGACTCTGTCATCCATGTTTTTATGGACATTACTTTGTGCTGTAGTGCACTGTTATCATAACCCATTACATGAAGCTCTCTGTGCACTGTTCTTGAGCTAATTTGAAGGCCTTTTTACACCATGAGTTTCAGCATTTACTGATCCCGCTCCATCAATTTACATGGCCCAACCTTTAGTGGCTGAGTTGCTGTCATTCCCAAAACTTCCATTTTCTTATGATACCACTGATAGTTGACTATAGAATATTTAGGAGAGAAGAAATTTCATGACTGGATTTTTGCACAGGTGGCTTCCTAACACAGTTCCATGCATGATTTAACTGAGTTGAGAGCAACCAATTATTTCACAAATGTTTGTAAAAACAGTCTGCATGCCAAGTTGCTTGATTTTACACACCCATGGTAGGGATGCCCCTATCAGGATCTTTGCTGCCTGATACCGATCACTCATGAGGGCCGATTACAGCCGAGACCAATTACTGCCCACAACAAAGACTGCCTGTTAATTTTTTTGATTTAGGTATCAATTTTACAACTGGGTTTGTGATCTGCCAAAATTGAATAATAATTTCTTAAAATCATAAAATCAAAGTGAATGTCCAGCAGGCAAAAACTGAATGGATCTCTTTAAGGAACGAAATGATGACTAACCTCAAAGGGTTCTGGAGGAAAGCTCAGATAAGCAGGGCAGAAGCCAGCCGGCGTGTGACGTCAGCATCAGTATGAAAGTGAGAGCAGGAACCCAACAAGTGAGTTTGCTGACCTGATCCCTTAAAGGGAATAGCTTTGCTCGTTGTCGGAGGTGAAGGCTGTGTCACAGCCGGGAAATCAGAGCACCAATGAGAATCCAAACCGTGATTCAGAGTCAGAGTCAGAGACAGAGCAAGGGTCAGAACCAGGAGATCACATGTTTGAGATGAAACCAGGATGGAATCCAGAGACATAGTCAGTGGGGCAGACAACAGGTCAAGGCAGAAATACACACGGGTCCGACAGGGTTCAGGCAAGCTCAGAGAATCAGGAGGCAAAAAGGATCATGAACAGGCAGGCAGGCAGGCAGGGAAAAAAGGTACACTGGACTAGACCCACCAAGTGGTTCGAAATAATCTGGCATCAGTTTCTGGTCTGAGGCAGGTTTATATAGGTAGGAGTACGGGTGGAACCGATGAGGAATGATTGAGAGCAGAGCAGCGGAACAGATACAGATGACCAGGTAATTTGACCAGATCTGATGCACAGAATCATGACATCATGACTTGCACATGTTAGGATCAAAATGTTTACTCACCACCCCTAAAGGTCATAGGGTTTACCCCTGCCCCTAAATGACTAAAGGATTTTTTCACCCTCATTAACTTTTAGGACTTTCATCTGAGTGGATCAACGGGTTTACTCAAACCCCTAAAGTACTAAGGGTTTATTCTTTTTTTTTTTTTTTTTTTTTTGAGCTTTT
>JAUZNJ010039878.1:0-10578 GCA_034780135.1 Jordanella pulchra | reverse complement strand
AGGGCTTCAGCCCAGGAGACCCACGGCGCACTCTGCTGGAAGGAAGATGGAGCGGCAGGCTCCGGATCCCAACAAAATGGGTTTTAAACTTTCACTTAAAGGAACACAAGCTTTCAGCACTCAGTAAAGGGGCTTACCTAGCTCCCACAGAAAGACCCAAGGTCCAAAATTTGTCAGATTATGCACCAAGTCAGCAGAAATTTTATGGGTAAAACACAAAGTAAAACAGATTCAATTCAGGACAAATACAAATGAAAGTCTTTTAAGTACAAGGGAAAACAGCTAGGTGTGAGCAGTGTGTACTATTCATAGCAGACAGGCAGACTTTGGCTAAACAGTGAAGAAAACATTTCAAAAAACTATACTTTTAAATACTTTACCTAAGAAAGATGTTCAGCTTGTCACATTCTCCTCTTTATAAAAAATAAATAATAAAAAAATCGGCAGCATTTTGGTCATTAAGTGGGTCTTTACTTTGCAGCCATGCTGGCATTTCTTTTAACAATCTGACCCAATGAAATGCGAGTCACTGTGTGATAAAACAATCTAAACAGCAGGATTCTCCCTTTAAGCACTGCAGTCTGTGTGACATTGGAAAAAATCGCATTGGAGATCAAAAAGTCGGATGCAATCAGTGTGACCCGGGCTGAAGAGACCTACTGTGATGATCGATGAACAGCTGACCTCTAAAGAACATGATGCCTCAGTCACTTGATCTTGATGCTTGATAAACAGATCAGGTTGTGCAATTATCAAACACATAATTCCTGGTTCAGTTTACGATCATCTCTTGCCTTGTCCCCTGCATTGCTCCCTACTTGTCTGCCAACCACAGCAAATGGTCCAGAATGAACGCTTACATACTTCAAACACCCTATCAGCTCACGCTGAAGCTCTAGTCAATTTTACAAAGACTCCTGGATAAGCAATAAAAGGGTTTTAGAAAAACTAAACAAAAGTCCAGTTGCCTCCGATTTAATCTTGTTTTGTGGTCACCATGACCTAGTGACGGAGACTTTGCACAGGTATAAGCAAGCTTTGTAAATGAGACTCCAGGTTTTCCAAAAAGCTTATGTAACCCCTGTGTTTAAGCTCAACAGACCACCCTCAGCTTCAAGCCACTGATCCAACAAAATGTTTAATGGATCACATCTCAAAACCTTTTAAAATGCAAGAGCTGAAATCCTTCTGGATTGTTTTTCTAACCTTTTTTATTCACATGACAGTTCATGTGATCCAGTGATGGCTGAGAATCTTCACCTACAGTTATATCCTCATCATAAAGTTGTTCTCTGTTTAAATATAAACATCTAAATTCAGCATTTGTTCCATCAAAGTCTGTCTTATGGTAAAACAGGACGGCATTCATTCACTGAGAGCTCAACTGAGAATGACAATTAAGGCATTTCTCTGCTGAAAGAAAATGATTTTTCACTTTTCCTGAAGGAGTTGGACATGAAACTGATTTATCAAACTGACTTCATTCCTTTGATCTGAGTGGTTGAGCTGATCAAACCTAATATGGACTTTCCATGACTTTACAGGGGTCCTTTTTTAATTACTTTCAGGGCAAATTTCCTAGAAAAAATACAGGCAAAGCTTTTTATCCAATACGGTGAAGCTTTCATTAAATATATCATAACACCTCCATGATGAAACAACAAGAAAGTTTTATTACATTTCCTGCAAATTTCTTTCCTGCTTTCAAATATAATTTTACTCCATTTTCTGTTTGCTCTCATTTACATAAAACATAAGATATAAAACATATATTTGGATTTTTAATACTAGGAAACTCTTCCTCTCTTACGGGACATATTTTTTCAGCTTTGTGAAAGATGCAGCTCCTTCCAATCATCTAAATCAAACAGCAAGAAAAAGCAACAATGACTAAAATCAGTTATTAAGATCTCGATGGATTAGTGCAATATATACTCGATTGAAGGTAACTAGAGGGCAAACCAGAAGAATTAAACTACTTTGTCCCCCAAAATGATGCCAGCGTTGCAGTGAAGGTTGGAGAAATGTCTGTGTGCTGATGTTCTCATTTGAATAAGAATCATCAATCTCCTCTCAACGTGTTTTGTGGAAAACATGTTGTTGCCTCCAGCCAAGCCTTGAGATGAGGTGCAACACAGGAAGTCGCATGTTTCTGATTTCTCACACTAACAGGTGAGCCAGTTTGATTGCATGGAAAAAGTGTGAAATACAAAAATAGCAGAACCAATGTCATGTTCTGGTAAATTTGTCTGTGGTTTAAATTCACATCCCCTAATTTCTTAATAAAAATAACATTTAGGTAAAAAGAATCTAATATACAGTAAGAAATAATCTGATCGGGAAATAATTTGGGGCAGATTTTAAGTAGCAATGAGTATATATAATAGAACTGAAGAATATGAGGAGCTGGCAGGTCTGGAACAGCTAAACACACGGCAAGCGTATGGAAAAGTCAAAAAATGTGTATAGAAAGGTTGACACACCGAGGCATAAATTCCAGATCCCTTGATTTTTACTTGTCTTCAGACCTTTGCCTCTCACTCAAAGCGACGAGCAGCAGGGCGCATTCAACTGAAAAACAAACGATCCAGTTAGGGGGAAATTATAAAAGATTAAAAGCAGCAATAACATGGTTGCCTAAGTGTACATAGCCTTTAACAAACACTTTGATGAAACCTCTTCTGATTGGATTTCAGCATTCGGTCAATATGTTTAAACTAAACACTAGGTTTGCCAAACAGAGGCCTTATTGTTTTCGAAAAATAACATCCAGTTCCAGCTATAACCTCCCTACAGCAAGTTTTAAAGGTCTAAAGGAAGCTTTTAGCCAGAATGTAGCCTCAGAAGTGCACTGCATTACACCAAAGGAACATCTGCAGTGAAACATCGTCAGAACAGCATCCTCAATGCCATTTTTCTTAACCTTAACTTAACCTCTTGCTTTTTTAAAGGAGGATCAAATTATAAACTGTTTCAAATTCTTGTCAATTTTGATCCAAAACATTTCAGTGAATGTTAGAAAGCTGAAAATGAATACAGATTTCAGTTTTCAGCATCACAGTAAGTACAAGGAGATATAAAAAGCAATGGTTTCATTGAGCGAAAAGAACGGTTTTGACATGACTGAACATAACCTCAGTAATAAACTGGAGAGGGTTAGAACACCTCCTTATGAGGCGAAGGTTTAGAGAACTTAACTAAGTAAAGATGTGGGCAGTTCATAGACTCCACCAGAGAGCAATAAAAGCTGCAAGGAAAACGAGTGCTTCAGCAGTTTAACTCAGTAATTCCTTTCCGAGGGTTTTTCACAAATTATGCTTTTTTTTATGGCCAATTAATAAGATGCATCTAGATGTTTATATTTTCAAACCCTCTCTAGCAGGAGCTGTCAGTCATACACCATGTTGTCTGCCTCGGAGCTGTCTGTGTAGTTATTATTACAAACTATTCTACATTTTCAGTATGGAGATTCAGGCCCATGGAAGTTGCTTGGAGGGGTGTTGGTGCTAAAATGGCTTAATTTGGGCGTGCTGACTCCCGGACACATCAAGCATAAGCCAGGCTTAAAGGTGTGCACCAGATTATTTTAGTTTTTGGGGTTTTAACTCTTCATAAATATGCCTCCTTCTAATCTCTTTTCTAATAGAGAAAACTGGGTCAATCAGTTGTTTATGTTATTTTTTTAGGCTTTAGTGGCCTTCATTTTTGTGTTATTTTTGAAAGTAGGCAGACAGGAAAGAGGGGAAGACATGCAGCAAAGGCTGACTGGCCGGGATTTGAATCAGTGACGGCCGTGTCGAGGCCTAAGGCCTCCATACATGGTGGCGCTCTTAACCACTACATCAATTGTTTTGACATAATATTAGTTGAACTCACCCAACCACATTTTAAAACAGACTTGAAATTGATTTTTGGGTTGATGAAATAAGTTAAGACTTTAACTGAAACAGATGGCATCTCATGCAAGTCTTGTATAGACAATTTTGATGGGATCTGAATGTATTGGCAGAAACCCTGTCTACGTATAAGACTAGACAGTCCTTTTTTGGTAAAGCCTATAGTTAAAGTGTATCCTGATTTATGTCTATAATTGTGCTGCTATAGGTTTATTCTGCTGGAGGACATAGGGAACCCTTTTTATCTTTCTGCTTCTTTCTATCTCTATTCTCCAATTCTGCTGTACTTTTTAGTTGAACCCTTAAATTTACTTTCTCTCTGCTTTGTCTCAGCATTGTAGCTTTATCTGGTCTGGTCCTGTTTGGTTATAACAACATCCTGGAGGAACAGATCCGCTGGGCTGCTGCCATCAACAGCTCCAGCTATAGGTGACAGAGTTGGGCCTGTTTTCCAGTGCTTAGTCCTGTTTCCTTCCATGACAAAGCCATGGTCTAAGCTTTTACTATGATTAACTTTCGTGCCTTAGAAAATCCAAAAAATAGAAAGTATTTATGGATCAGTGCTTCTGTGTCCTGAACCTCTAGTCTGCCTTTGCAGATGGCTACTTGCAGTCAGCCTTCTTCTCTTCCTTTTAAAATTGAGTTTTTACTCTCCACTGTCATTGTATGCATGCTTGGTGTGAGGGATTGCTGAAGGGTCAACATTATGCAAGCAAGCATCTACTATTTGTACATTGTTACGACCCGGTTCGACTGGTTGCAACAAAAAACTGGGAGGACACAGCAAGCACACGGTGTTTTAACCTATAGAAGGCATTTATTTAAAAGAATCAACAGTCGAGTGGATGTTGGCACAGACGGTACCCCGGCATGAGGGGTGATCGACCCATGCTCCCTCAGCCTGGTCCATCCACACCAGGAAGTCCAGACCCCAACCTGGTCTGGACTGGACGGCTTTCTGCGTGGCCTGCTTGCTTCAGTTGGGGGACCAACTCCTGAATGGAACGGCGCTCCTTAAATACCAACCAGGTGGCCATGTATGGAAGCACCTCCCCCCGTTGAGGACCTTAATTGACAATTTAATTGACAGTCACACCACAAGACTGCCCAGCAGGGCCGTCACAACATGCTCATCCAGTTGGAGGGAATCCTGCAACGTCAATGACTCAGTGCAATCAGCTGGGTTTCCTTTGAGTGAACATTTTTAACCAATCAGAATGTACTGCATGGTCTAATTAAATTGTCTGTGTAAAGTGCCTCGAGATTACATGTGTTGTGAACTGGTACTATAAAAATAAACTGATTTGAATTGAATTGATGTAAAAGAAAAAAGGAAAGAAACAACTGGAACATAAACATGCTTCAAATTTTACACTCCTCTTGTAAAGAAGAACTATAACAACTGCAAGGCTGGTGGTCAATGATATGTTCAGCCTGCAGCCAATAAAGCTCAGCTTATTGTGTTTGATGGATGAGGAAGACAGACTAAGGAGTGAAAAAGCAAATTCTAACAAATCTGAGATCTCACGCTGGATGGAATCCAGACATTATTCAATAAAGATGATTATCTGGCATGCTTACTGAATATTTGAATGTGAGAGGTGGGAGGTAGGAAAACTCTCTGCCTCCAAGCACTTTCTATGCAAACCTTGCACAATTAAAATCTTTTGCAACACTATTTCTACCACTCAAGATTTTTCACATTGTGAGACATGAGAATCACCAGTTTCAATTTCTTTTCCTGGGATTTTATCTGTTAGAGCAACATAAAGATGTCAATGATCATAATCAAGGTTCTCAGTCATCCAGGTCATAGTCAAGCTCGGAAAATTCAATTTAGGCTCTTTATGGGCCATCCAGTAGGATCAGAGTCACCTTTGTTTTTTCTGTTTCCACTCCCCTAATTCTTTTGTTACACCTACAGTATATTTATCTCAGTGTTCCTCAGCATCAGTTAGAACTGAGAAAGCCTCTTGGATGACAGGTGCAACTCTTCTACAAAACATCACGTCCAGCTGCCTAAACTGAATTTTCCAAGCTCAAAAACTATGAAGTATAAAACATATCAAGATATTGGTTTAAAATGCTGCGTCATCCCATTTAGCACCAGCCTACCATAGTACGTCACTCTTCTTTTTCTCTATAGGACAACACAAATGCTCAGTTTCTATTTCCAGGTTTAACACTTGATAAACATCCATGAGGCCCATATAAAGCTCAATTTGATAACAGAATAAATAATAGGGTTTTATTTTAGACCGCTTACTTATATTTTATTTTAAACTATTTCAAATAAATCTTGTGTTTGGCTTTGATTTAAATGCAATAATGAGCATGGATGTATTTCTCAGGATAATTTGGGATTTAATAAAAATTCTTCTATTTAATAACATATATTAAGGTGCTTTGATTAGCATGACCATGGAGCATTTTTTTGTAAATACACCGTTTGACAGTTCTTCTACCATATCATATAGGATTCATATGTTCCGAGGTACATCGCTTCTCCCACTTGTGCTTCCTCTCCAGTGGAGCTGCTATCTAGGATATTGCAGCGTGTTCCTCAACGTTAGGAGGATTAAAAAAACGTACACTGAAATGACACCTCTGAATGAGGAGAGTAATAGATGAAGAAAAAGTAACACATGTAGAAGCTCTAGTCTTATTAAGAAAAGCTGTCAGGCTCAGTTTATCTGGTCAGTTGCAGCCTGTTGCCATGTTTTAGTCATCCTCACCAGTTTTGTTATGCATTTCTCTCCAGAAACTTTTTTACTTTATAAGAAGAAACCTATCTTTGCAACTTCTAAAAGGCCTGTGTTCCCTTATCTAGAAGGATGACAACCGGGCGAGTAATATTTTATCTATTAGCTATTATATAAAGATTTAGTTCCCACTGGCATTGGAAAGACTTTCCAACCAAACATCATTGTCTGTTGGATAGACACCCATTGTGTACCCTCATCCCTTCAGAGCCACCTTAGCCTGTTGGGGAGACAATGGGTTTAGACTTCTTTGACAATAAAAGAGAAGAAAAAGGTGTGCTGTCCTACCTGCTGACTCTGATCCTTAGATCCATGGGGCCAGAGCTGGCATTCCCGTGGACATGAAGTGGAAAAATTCTTTGTTTCCCTGCTGATTGAGAACTTGAGAAAAAAAGGATAAGGGAAAGAGAACAGCTCTGTGTTTAATCCTCGTCCTATTGAATTAGAAAGCAAGGAGATAAAAGTGGAGAAGAGCTTTTCATAAAGAATTATTGTAAAATCCAATAAAATATCATCCCTGTTTGAGGAGAAGTCGATTCCTAAACTAGTACTTAAGCATATCAGCTGGAGGTCTTTTTTTACAAATGCTACAGTGGCGATTCTAGATCAGATTTATTTGGTGATACAAAGTGGAGCCTGTGCTTTACTCATGAGGGCTTTTACAGACCCTCTAATATTGCAAAATGTAGTACTTCTGTAAGACACAGAGACATATTTCAATATCGCCAACACTTAAAGTTACAAAACCCTAATTTCTAAATAATTGTTAAAATATATTGTAAATACAAAAGATTAAACAAGTCCAAAAAAGTCCTTAGGGTCTCTTCTGTCAGAACATATTATCATAGAAAATGTATGGATATTTTCTCAGGCCTCTCTACGTTGATACCTTGAAATAAAATCCAAAACAACCAGTTCCCAGTCATATTATTAGTGACTATATGCGAGAAACCCAAACTGATGTTCAAACCCAGAACCATTTAGCTGCAGGAGGATATTGATTCCAAAGTTTCCTCTATCATCTCAGTATAGATACAGCTGTTGTGCTAAGGCTTAAGAGTTCTGCTAGAAAGCAAACAGCTGCATGGAGACTAAGAGAGGACAGGTCAATAATAGAGCTGTGGAGATGTTTAGAAGATGGTCGGGTGATAAAACAATATCTGAACGTTGAATATTTGAAGAAATGAAACTGTTGCAGTGCCGCATTGAAGGGATGGCTTTCTTTAGCAGCGACAAAGCAGGTGATTTGATTTCTATTTGTAAAATACTTGGAGACAAATCACTTTAAGCCTGTGGTTGTAATGTTATGATATGTAGATAGAAGTATAAGTGAGATGAAGATTGGTACACAGCATTGAAAAGAAAACTAACTTTGCGTACTTAACTAAAGTTTTCTGCAAAACAGATTCAAGGTAAGCGCAGTTTCTCTTCTCTGTAAGGTTTAGAAATGCAGTCGCTCCTGTATTGGCTTTTACTTCTGAACTGTGGAGTCCACTTTCCTGGAACAAATACCTGCATAATACATTACATGTAATAAATATCAGCGCTGCTGTTTGATTCCTCACAGATATGTGAGAGAGAAATCAAGTTACTGCTAATGCAATCACTTCCTGCCACCGTTTTTGATTAAAGGTAATCATCATACTCAAACATCCACCCAGTATCTCCAAAGCAGATTATGGATCTGCAAGCCAATTATAAGAGCCTGCAGCAGCAATTCCCTCTTTGCTTGGTGTTAAGTCCCACCACTAGTGTTTGGTCGTACAAAAAAAAGCCTGATTTTTTCATTGGGTTTAACAAAAACAGTGTTTACTCTGAAACCCTTCTTCTAAACTAAAAGCATCCATACTTGAATCCTAAGTGTACATTAAATTTCAGGCATTGTTTGTTTTTTGTTTTTTTGCTCTTTTTTCTTCTTCTTTTAAGAACAGTGTAAAGTTTCCTTTAGGTTTTAGAGGGACTGTGTCTTTTTTATGCTTCTGGAAAGCAGCTGGCTTAAAAGAAAAAAAATAGGATCAGGTTTCTCTGAAGAGTTCTGTTCGTTTGAGTTTGGCTGAAAACTGAGCTCTATAATCCAGTCGAGCTTTCCTCGACAGACCCAGGTGGTTGTTCCCCTGAGCAGAAGTTTACTTTGTAAAGTTCTACCTTGAGGTTTCCCTGACTGTAGAAAGCCTGCACCATTTCTTAACGGCTACCCTTTGTTTCACCCTGCCACTAAGTTTGAATGTCCAAAAGCAGGTTTTAAAAATATATTCTTGACAAGACATATATGTTGAAACCTCTGCACAGTGGACTTTCATGGCAAGCTGAACAGAAACTGAATGACAAACTTGCAAAATTTAACACTGGTAGGGGATGACCTGTTACAAAACTAGTCCCTAAAAATTGAATATTGTATAAAATACTTCTATACTCTAGTTTTATATCAAAAAAAGAGAAAAATATAAAGAGTAATAAAGCTGAAATGGTTAAAAAGAGAATATTCAAAATCCATGATTTATGTTCTGCGATTTCTTAATGCTTTTACTTTTAGCAGCCACAGTTTGTTTGGTTAAAATATTAATTTTTACAAACCTATTTGATTTTATTTTGATGATTTAATGAACCCAGTTTTTTCAGTGTATCCATGTGTTTTAAACAAACTGAGATGAATGATTGTTTTATTGTGCTAAAGGCACAACATCAGAGACACTCTATTTTACATTTATATTCCAGACCTTGTTGTGTTGTTGTCATAACACATCCCCCAGGTGTTAGAAGTGTTCGTTATTGAGAGGAGTTTGTAAAAATGGAAAAATCCTAACTGCTCAGTTACTGGAAATATGTTGAGGTGTCAATAACAGTGAGGTTATGGCTCACGATCAGATTGCCAAAGGTAATTAAGTTCAGGATATATTATACCATCAAACAGATATAATGTATTTCCAGTTATTCAATGTAGCAATGATGCTGTAAATGTGACAATAAAGGTAGCTGATCAAAATAACAAATAAAGCAGGAACTCATGTTAACTCAGTGGTTCCAATAGGGCTCCTTCCTCGGCCCCTTGAGAGTTTTCACATCCCCGCACCCCACCCTGACCATCCTTCTTAATAGTTGAACAAAGACAAATCAAACAAACTCCTTTAAATCACAAAACTACCTCTTTTACACTTTAATTATTTTAAGTTTAACTGTTTATTTTATTTTGTATAGCATTTGAAATAATAATAGCAATGTTGAATTCTATTAGCTATCAGAATATGGAAGCAAATCATTACCATATTTCAAATGAAAAAGTATTTTCAGAAATGCTTTTTCATTTTAAGGATGTGGCTGCATTTTTTGACTCATAAATAAAATTAGTAATCAATAATCCTGTTTGCATTTTCATTTTCTTCTTTAACAATGCTCATACTTTTACTTAATTAAAATAAAAAAGAAAAAGATTTGAGATGTATTTTTCAATATTTACCCCAGCAAATGCATTCCAAAATTCTATTTGAAATGTAAAATTTGAAAATGAAAAAACATTTCCAGAAATGGTTTTTCATTTTGAGAATGTGGCTACATTACTAGACTCAAAGAAAATTAGTAATCAGTCATCCTATTTGCATTTTCTTCAAGACTGCACATTTTATGCCATAATCAAAGAGAAAACACAGTGGACATTGCTTTATCGTTTTCATGGTCTGCCAGCAAAGTTCTGTTGAGTAATGACACTGATTGTGTGAGGTGTTCAGGGGTTAGTTAAGTAAAAATCGCTAATTTCATTGAATAAAATATCTCAGAATCAGAATCAGAAGATCAGAATCAGAATAGGGTTTATTGCCATTGTTAGTGAAGGAGTTCACAAACTAGGACTTTTTTATGGTACAGTCGTGCAACATAAAAGATAATGAACATATAATGAAACATATAGCATATGATATAGGATAAAT
>JAUZNJ010039877.1:0-10578 GCA_034780135.1 Jordanella pulchra | reverse complement strand
ATGTAGTACATTGATGTAAGTTTCAGCAATGCCTATCATACAAAATAACCTGACCATTGGAAAGAAATTCAATTTCTTAGAGGTTGGAAGTCCCTAACATAGACAAGGGGGAATCTGGAGTTGAACCAGAGACCTCTTGATCTGCAGTCAAATGCTCTACCACTGAGCTATACCCCCCAAACACACAGAAAAGTAAAGATCTGTAGAAAGAATATGGATGGTAAATATGTTATTTACTCAAATATTACCCTGACTGTTGTATATTGTTTATAGACGCACGCCCTACTGATTAGAACAATAAGTGAATGTGTGAATCAAGCTTAAATCTTGGTCAAACAGATCATTCTTTCCATACGTATATAGAATAAATTCACCACAACATCAGTTCAAAATATAAGAGTTCATTGAAAAAAATCATTCAGCTCCAATCAAACATATTTCAGTTAAACACTCTTGAGTAAAAACTAGTGAAACTCAGTTAAAACTAAGCTGCTATGAACAAAGAAGAAGAAAAACATGGTTAAAAACTTTAATCGATGCAATGATGTCACAGTTTTAGTGGGTTTTATTAACAAAGGTTTATCTGGAAGAATTTGTAATATGATCAAATTAGCTTTTGGCTAATTTAGAGCAATTGGAAGTTTTCAAACCAATTCAATGCAAATCCATGAGATGAATAAAACACTTTATGGCCAAATAATGTTTTATTAGATGCTTTTCCTAATCAGACATTAATAACATATTTTTTTTTTGAGCTTTTTACGGCACTAGTGGCTCGTTTTTCAGACAATAGTCTGACAGTAAAGGGGGTATGAGAGAGAGACATGCGGGAAAGGACCACAAGCCGGATTCGAACCTGGGTCACCTGCGTCAAGGACTAAGGCCTCCGTATGTGGGTCATGCGCACTAACCACTGCACCACCTGCACACCCAGACATCAATAACCTTTAGTTAATTGATTCTTAATCTTCTCTGAGTGAGCTAGCAGTTAGCAGAAATGAGGACTTCATTAAATGACTTTTGGTCAAAATTTGAGATTCAAAATGTAACGAGCAAATGGCAGAACACATAAAACGTTATATCAGTGTTTAAACCTTATGTGAAATAAAGTTTGTTCTAACTTTATAACAGCTCAAAACATATTACTGTAGCATAGTGTACCATGTGTTGCATCTTTTTAGCTTTATCTTTATATATCTGTCCCTGATGTCCTGGTGTGTCAGACATGCAAACTTCTGCAAATGCATTTGGAAGTCACTTTGCAGCTTAGCATGGCAGGCTCACAGTAGAAGGGGGGGGTTCCTTGAAAACATTTTCACTCTGATTGCAAAATACATTTCTCTCTCATTTCTCTTTCTTTTTTGCCAAACCCAAGTCTTTGCTCTCAATTTACGATTTTTCTCTCAGTGTGAAAAATGTGTGAAGGGTGGGCGACCGCTCTGTGAGCCAGTATAAACAGAACTGACAGCTGAGAAGTCATATTATGTGCGTTCGAGGTGAACAGCGCTGTGGATGAGAGCTAACGGCTGGGCTGATGGGCGGGTTAAAAGTCTGCTGTGATGTCTGCAAATGAACGACTGGTTGGCATTGCATTTTTGTTATGCAACTTATTAGTGGGAAATAAAAATTAAAAGTTATAAAAACAATAATTTAATGTAAACATCTGAATAAAATTTTAAGAGTTCTAATTTTCTGAAACCATTAAAATGACCAATGTGTCCTAAAAAAAAGTCCTCCAACCACCCAGAAGATTTTAACTGCAATGAAAGCAACATAGAATAAATGATTGGTTGCTTTTGATGCATCAGTCAATTTCAGTAAAATATTTATCATCAATTAGTAAAAAAAAAATCCTTCAGATAAACTTTATTTTCAACACTACAAAAAAACCACCTTTATTGACAGTGAAACATTTGATGAAAAGTTCTGCTGGTTTGTTGGACCTCATATCTATTTTAGCATTGTGCTAATGAAACAGGTCCTGGTACACAAACATAAACACAAATGCTCCATTGTGCAGAACTGTGATGGATCAGAGACAGCCCAACAGCTGCAGGTCCAAAGCATAGCTCTCCAGCTGGAAACTATAGTCCTGACACTCTGCAGTGGTGCATGAAGTGGGCCAGAGCTCCACCAGCGCCTCAGAGTCCAGAGGCAAACGATACCTGCTGGGATGGAAGCATGTGACAGGTGAGGTTCTCAACAACATAAGATGGACCGAGGTGGAGGGACACTGACTTGATGCTGCTGCCACGTGTGACCTCTGACCCGCTGGATCCCATCACCAGGTACTGCTTGTTGTTCTGCAGGTCAACCTCATTGCAGGTGGCCTTCTTTACCAGGTCCAAGTCATTCTGCACAGCCATTGCATCAAACTCTGCAGCACAGAGAAACATCAGGAACCTTGTGAAAGACTTAATCTATGTAGCTCCTATTGAACTGTGGAGTCCAGAGGGGTACGATGCAACCGCATCCTCAAAACAGTTCCTGAGAAGATCAGATGTTAAAAGGAGCATCACAGACGATAGCTGCCTCATGGTTTCCACAGTGGGCCCATTTCAGCCTGACGTTGTGAGCTAATATTCAAGATCAAACCAGGATCCTAAACTGTTCTAGTGAGCATTTTAGGATCCTGGTTCGGTTCTTCTTATTCTTTATCTGGTAAACCTCGTTCTGATGCTCCAAAGTAGACTACTCCAGTTTTTATTTTGCACCATGTTCTATACAGAACCTACTGTAGATCTATAGAAAAGCAACATCTGATTGAACCTAACGTTAGTCTTCAGATATATTTGCCCACATCGTTGCATACAGTTGTATTTGACAAAATATTTTTTTTCGTTTCTATCTTTAAATTAAAGCCAGACCTCTTGGTTTTGTGTAGGTTTTCCATTTTTCTTTCCATTGCATAAATATCATCTTTGATTTTATATCGTGTTCTATTGTTGGTGCTTCGGGTTTTAACCATTTCTTTGAGATTTCTCGCTGCAATGGTCATGATGCCAAACATGTATTCATTTGGTTTATTCATGGAGTGCAGAAACACAAACATGAATTCCTCCCATTGAAAAATAATTTCAGATGATTCTGCTTGAACTGAATCCAAAAAGGATTTTATACTTGGACAGAACCAGAACAGATGGAAATGGTTTCCTTTCTGTGAGCCACAGTTTCTCCAACAGTTACCTGAACCTAATAAATGTACTTTTGGGGATGGAGTTATAAAAATCTGCTAAGAGTCTTCCAGCTCTCCATGAATTTGAATTTGTAGTTTTTCATTTTGTTGCAGAGTAGAACCTGTGGACATTCTGCACCATTATTTGCACTGTCAACATTGCTGAACTTTAATAATCCATTTACATGAGACCATTTCTGCACTGCTGTTATTTTGCACAGTTAACTTCCTTATCAATGCTGCACTTTTATTTTTATGTATTTAATTGTAATCTCATTACATCATCGTAAGCTATATGCAACGAAATTTCGTTTACAAAATGTCTAAGTTATTGTTGGGAGCTCAGCTTCTTTGCTGCCATCTTGCAGGCGGATAGGCCGGAAGTCTCCATTTCAACTATTTTAAAAAAACCCAGAGCTTTGACAGACCTTAATCTCACTAACTAACATCTATTAGGACTTATTTTGGCCACTATCCATGGAGCGCCGTCTCACCTTCCCTCCCTTGTCCTTAGTGGACCCTCCCACCGGCCGTTGATGAGTGGTTTAGTTTATTGCCGTTCACAGGAAGTGTCTTCTGCTCCTATGAGGCAGAGTGATAAGTTTTTTGTAGGTGTCCTGTTACCATTTTAACAGACACCCTGTAGCCAGGATTCCTCCAGAACACAGTTTATTGAATGGTGACTCTGCTTATCAACGAAGACTGAAGCTGCTTCGTTAGAAGGAAGCAGGTTAGAGCCTCAGGAGGCGGGATTCCCTGAAAAGTAGCCAATCACAGGTGGGTTGCTCCCTCCGGTCGGTATAACACCTTCAAAGTGACAAACGTTGACAGGAGCCCACAGAAACAGATCCCCAGGTGAGGATGATGGAGGCTGCAGGAGAGTGTGTGATGGACTGGAGCCCGGTGGGAGCTACTCTGTTTGCACATTTAAAACATTGAACATGTGTGTGAGGAGCCGTTTATGAGCCTCTGTATGAAATAAAGTCTTTATTCCGTGTGTGCAGCTGTGACCTTCTTGGTAATTGAAGGTTTAATAATTAGAAGAATAATTAATGAACAGATGTGATAACTACTTCTTATTCTAGAATTTCTGTGAACTACGTCTGTGCGCTCCCCAGCGCCCCCTACTGGCATGCCAGCACTGGTCTGACGTTGGTTGAGGGGATAAGATGTGTTTATGCTAGCAAGGCTCATCATCACCATCTGAGGTCATCATCGTGAAAAGGTTCATTCTTCACCTCAAATACAAAACCTCCTGAATATAAACTGAGGAGAAATGATGATGTTTCTCCTTTCAGTCGCTCCTCAGTATGAAGTTCAAGGAAATTTAGAAGATCAAGTAAATCAAATAAAAAGCTGTTCTTTCTGTGTAAATATTTATCGTTGTCTATGTTAAAATGAGCCAGAAGACAAACATTCATTAGCTTTAAGTCTCCATGGCTACAGTCAGCGCCTCACCTTTACTCTTCTTCAGGACTTCAGCTACGGTGGCTGTGTAGGTCATAAAGTCTCCCTCTGCTGCTGTCGACTTCACCGTCACCTTGAGGGCTACAGAAGAAAAACACCAGAGAAACACGCGTGTGTTTTTACTGAAGAATACAAAGCATGAGTGTAGGAAGCCCATCTCCTGTAGATCCTCCTAACATGAGGCGGACTCTCAGGGCCTAAAGGGACCCATGAACAAAACTGATCTACTAAGCTGGTGTCATGAAAAAAATAGTAACAATCCGCTTGGTGTCTGGCTCCATGCTGATTATCAGAAAGCATAAAATCACCTCAGTTACCATGACAACAATGGCCAGACACACCTGGTTGAATCAGTTTGTCCAGCAATGAAAGACAGGGAACAAAGGAGCTGCTGGAGTTCAGGAAGTAGTGGAGTTTAATCCAGGTGGATGTTCTAGAAACATTTAAGAGAGGAAGAAATCCAACCAACAGGAAGCCCTGCTGCCGCTGGCTGGTTTTAAAGACATATCTCTGGGTGTAATCGTTATATATGTCTGTATGGTACCATCAGAATGATGCTGCCACCCCCATGCTTTACTATGAGAACTCAAAGATCAGATTCCATTTCATACAACCGGCCTACTTCTTCTACAGCTATATTTACACCATTTAATGGAAAACTTTACTGCAAAAAGTACATTTAAATTTCACTCAAAAAAAAAGTGTATTTTGACTTGATTTTATCAAACTAGGTAAAAAGATCTGCAAAGGTAGGGAGACTTTTGCACTTAAAAAAAGAGAAAAAAACCATCTCCTTGTTCGTATTTGAAGTGCAGTTTAAATAATTATCGTATTTTTTTGGCCAGAATACTCTGATTATGTTACTGACCTGCTTAAATGACAGGAAAAACACTTAGCTGAGTACAGGGCGTCTCAGCCCAGAGGTCATAAGGTCAGAGGTCCATACCGGGAATACTTCGGTGTGAAACCAATCAATGCACCTCTACTGACTGCTGGATGACTGTTGTCATCATGGCTGTTTTTTTTATGATTTTACTGAGGAATTAAAATCTAACTTTAATCTTTAACTGAGATCATGTGACAGTGACTGAAACGCTGAACTCAGGATATGACCTTTGGAGATGGACTGCAGAACCAGAACACCAGAACTTCCAGTAATGAAGCATGACTGCATGTTATTTTTGTCAGATCCTTTGTAGTTTAAATATAAGCTTAGAACTTAATGTAGCACAGAGTTCAAAACAAACCAATGAGAACCCAGAAGCTCCAACATCCTCCTCACCATATTTGATGTGAGGCTGGCAGGTTTCCTCTGTGCGTCTGGCTGCTGTCAGGTTGGAGTTGACCTGTCCTCTGTAGGACGCACACGCAGCTGCACAGAAGCACACAGAGAAGAGTTCACACAAAGCGGTGAGCTCAATCAGCCAATCAGAGCTCCGACCTGTTACCTGTCATGCACTGACACTGCTCTCCCACACAGAGGTGCTGCAACTGCTGCTGCTGACCAGAGAACTGCTTGGTGCACAAGCTGCCTGAAAACAGACACACCTGATCATCAGAGTGTTTGGACCAGGATGCTGCCTGGTTCTGGTTATGAGTGACAGATCAGAAAAGCCCAGTTTGATGAATCCATAAAATCTCTAATTTGACCAAAACAGTTTGTCACTGAGAGGAGGCTCTTAAAAGGAGCAGCTATATCTCCCAGCATGCACTACAGGCTGTGACACTCACCTTTGTCTGCAGGTTCTGTGACAGTTAACAAGGATTCAGCAGCACCAAACACTCTGAACCTGGTTCTGATCCGAAACCCGACACAGAGGAAGACCTCTGAGGGAACCTGAACCACATATGGAGAAATAAATCAGCTTCCTGGAGCTTTCTGCAAATTAGACCGACCATCCTGAGACGGAGCCTCAGCCTGGTCAAAGCCGGGGTGGGATGACATCAGAGATGACATCAGAGCAGGACGGCTGCTGCCCACCACTCCGAGAGGTGGAAGGTCTCCTCACGGTCAGAGCATGGAGCTCCACCCTCCGTCTCTGAGAGGAAACGGTAAAAGGAACAACCGGACCCAGAGAGGAACTCACAGACTCCATCTGGATGATGACGGTGTCTCCTTGGAGCTCATAGTGGGAGATGACCGACTCTTCTGTTTCCTTGAACTGAGGAGGACCATGAGGAAAAGTTCAACATGAACACAGAAGCTCTACAAGCTTAAACAGAATCAGATTTTTAACATTGAAAGAAACAGGGAATTAAATGATGAAATCTGATGTTTGTTAACATCTGAACTCTATGCTTAAACCACAGATTCTGTTGGATCAGGTTCACATTTTAAAATCCTTCAAGCCTCAGATGCTGAAACCAGTTCTGACCCTGGTACCAGCAGCCCATCTGGTCTCCTCATCTACCTGTCTCAGGTCCTCCAGGAACGGCTCCACACCTGTGGGCAGCTGGATCTTCATCACCGTCAGAGTGGACTCTGTGTCCTCGTTAGGAGGAGGTCTGTACCTGAAACACAAGGTTCACAGCGTCTACCACAAAGCTCCTGATGAAATAATTGGTGTCGACTTCGGCTTCTTACTTCAAGCAGGCAACCAGGTGAGGAGCACGTATGCCTGGATCTGTGGAGGAAAGGGATACCATGAGGTGAAGGAGCAAAAGGATCCAAACGAAGCCTGGGAGCCTAAACGTACTGCTGGAGACGCCGGATCCGACCACCTCGATGGTGAGATCGAAGTTACATCTGGTCTGGGTGGAGGCGGTGGTCTGATAGTAAACTGTCTTCATCTGAGAGCACAGACAGGACTGTAAGTGGGGGACATGACCTCAGCAAGTCAACCACAATATGCCCCACCCACCTTTATGCTGGACACGCCCCTCCCATAGCCTGTGGACACGATGATGTCATCACTCTCTGTTATCTTCATCAGAAAAAGAGTAGAAAAAAGTCAGAGACCCCTTTGGAGGCACTGACCCATCGGTCCTGAAGCAGCTTCTGTCTGACCTGGATGGGCGTGGCCACAGGCCGGCTCTGGCTCAGCTGGACCGGCGGCAGCGACCCTTTCCTGCTGTAGCGGATGCTGATGTGCTGGTTGAGCACGGCTCGAGGGACGACCCTGCTGTACTCCGTCACAGCCTCCAGAGTCAACGCTATGTCCTGACATCACACATCAGCACAGAGGAGCTCAGTTCTGTCTGAGGATCTGGTCATCACCCTGAGTCGATGGTCGGGGAAGAAGTTTACCTTCATGGAGTGGAAACCTTCTCCGTAGTTCTGATCCTGAGTCAGCCAGGCCAGGATGGGGTTGGCGTAATGGATCCTCCCCTTTACCAGAGAAGAAAAAGCCCGTCCAGTTTAGAAGAATCACTGTTACTGTGACACCAGATGGAAGTGCCCCCTCTACTGGCAAAAAGAGGAACTACAAGGATATTAAACAGCTTTGATCATGTGGAGAACCTCCACTAACAACCAGACTCCCACCAAAGAAAAAAACGGTCAGACATCAAACTCCTTCGCTGAACATCTACAGGAAGCTTATTCCTCCAAAATGGGATTATTTTCTGCTCCTAAAAACCAGAAAAACCTTTCTCCATTTACACCTATGTTTTAAACTCACCAATCAGCTTCACCATCAGTGCATGAAAATGAATCTTAATGTTTGTTCAAAGTATTTGGATGTTTGTGATGCTGGTTACAGAAGGAGGTCAGACCACTGGAGGCTCCATACAGAAATGGTTCGGACCAATGAAAAGCAGGGACGTGTCTGACATCACTGTGTCAACCAGATGCAGAAGGCTGAAGCTAAACAATCATGGCTGTGCCAGTTTAACTGCAAGATCCTCTATTTCTTTTGAAAGAAAAGCAAAAGGACACGAGTTTTACCTTTGGAGATGAGAAGATGTTTACGTGCTTCTCCTGACTGCATTTAGTAAGAGTTTGATTTATCAGTTAACTCCGTGAAAACATATCAAGAATATAATATGTTTCAGTCGCTACTGCTGTTATGATTGGATAAAACTCGACATGGAAGGCGGGTTCCCCAATCAGCTGGAAGAATTGTGCTTGATGTCCCTCCCTTTTATGAGCTGTTCCAAAGGGAGGATTTCCAGATAGATACCGTGCAGAAATCAGAATAAACTACAGAGATCAATCTGGTTTATGCCAGGTTAGTTCACTCCATGGTCTTAGAGTGGAACTCAATGAAAATAGTGCCCTCTACAGGTGGGAGGAAGCACTGCCCTCTTTCTGTTCGAAAATAACGAAAAAACTTTAAATTTAAAGGTTATAAATTAGCAGCTGCACCTTGAGCAGCACCGTCAGGAGGACGTAGGCTGTTGTCATCACCGTCTGACCGCTGGCTTCATCAGGCTTCAGCCAATTGGCTGTCACATCGGGCTCCTGCCAGTACCGAAACTCCACCGGGTTCCCTGCATATAGGTTCACAACCAGCATCAGTTTAGGGAACACAGATGTTCTAGATGGCTAGATTGACAGACAGAGATGACATCATAGCAACACGGGAACAGTTTGTTATTAGACAAGAAAAGTAAGAAAGAAAATATAAAACTCGAGATTCTTCAACACTGATGCAAGAGAAAGAATAAAATCAAATAAAAACTGAGGGGATGAAGAGCCAATCAGTTTACAATATAAGAGTAACTCTTCATATTCAATAAGCTAAAATCAGGATACAACCTCTTTCTAGCCTCTGACTGGAAAGTTTTTGCTTTTTGTTGAAAATGTTTTTATTGAGCATCTATCAAACATATAATGTGCAACATGTAATACATGGCGTTATGAAATGATGCATTATCTACTGACCAGGCGGAAGAAAAAGAAAAACCATCAAATGCATTTTCTTGTTAATATGCATGACCTAAACTGACTGCAGTATCAGAACTGAAATTTTAAACTGAGAATGGATTTGAGAGCTTGAAGCTCTGACATCTGAGTTACTTATATACAAAAAAAAATACTTTCACACACAGACTGAACGGAGATCTGCAGCCGTTTCCTCTTTCCCCCCTGAGTCAGAGAGGATTAATATCCATGTATGTGGAAAAGATGTGTTTTTAGCTATAAATAGATGCTAAATAAAGTTGAGATAGTTACCATGACAACTGCACTCAAGATAAAAGAAAAGGAGAAATGTAGGTATGTAGCAACTTTGCAACAACAGGGATACAGTTAAAATGACAAAGTAACAGTTGTTTAGGTGGTGCAGCGGTTAGCGTGCATGACCCATGTAAGGAGGCCTTAGTCCTCGACGTGGGCGACCCGGGTTCGAATCCAGCTTTCCTGCATGCTCCCCCCCCTCTCATCTACCTTTCCTGTCTGCCTACTGTCTGAAAAACGAGCCACTAGTGCCTTAAAAAAATTACAAAGTAATAAAACTGTAATAAACAGATTTTATAAGCAAAAATAAATAACATACTCCATCGGTTATATTGCTTAAAAAAATTCCAAACAAATAATATTTAACATAGCGATCTGTTTATAAAAGTCAATAATAAAGAACTCAGAAATAAAAAGAACAGAAAAAAATCAAAACATTTTTTTATGACTGTTGAAAAGAGGCAAAATAAATGTTGTTTCCTGAAGAAAATCCCATCCTGAAGGTCTATAGCACTGTTTAGGGCTTAGCATTAGTGCAATGACCTAATACAGCAAATATGTTACAAAAGCAAATATAGTAATAACTTCAAAAACCTCTCCACAGAGTTCTTCTCAGAACGTAGGTTGAAGAAGAACCCAATAAGCAAATTATTATTTTTATTTTAGTGCAACTTACTTTATATATGAAAATAGCTCAAACGATTTGTTGCATAATTGTACAATAAACACAGAGGAGATATTGTTGGGATCCGGAGTTCTGTCCACCTTCCTCCAGCAGAGCGCGCCGTGGATCTCCCGGGCTGGAGCCCTCAGCACA